>BGPT01001597.1:61334-146676 GCA_003297045.1 Symbiodinium sp. clade C Y103
CAAGATGTCTCCGAACCCGCCGCTTTAGCGAGCCTACTTCTCGACCCTCCGGAGCCACAAATCATTGCAAAAACACAGTGTTTCGCGACTTTCCTACCTTTTCGCGCACCTGCATCTCTTCTCTTCTGACTTCCTTCATGGCTGTGCTTTTCCATCTGTCCATATTGTCGGAAGGTTTAGCTTCTAAACTTCCTTCGAACAGACAGGTCCTGGCACGAAGTGGCCGCAAGCTAACTTGGGATTGGTAATGTTGAATTGTCTCTATAAATATGGTGCATGCATCATGAAAACCCAAAAGGTTTCAAATGGAAATATGTGATTCCAATCTAAACTTGATTTGAAATTGGCTCCGAACCATTGCAAGACATTATCGTGACTTAAAGAATCCTTGGTTGGGAATTTATACAAACACCTTGAACAAATCATGAACCCTTGTTGTTCCAGAAACAGTCCTTTCCAGTAGTACATTTCCGAGTTGCACTGACAAGTACTCAAACCAACCCAATGCATCACATGCCGAACGGCGGCTGGTGCCAACATTCATCTTGCTGTAGCTTGAACATTTGATTCCGAAATGCGAGGCGAAATCATCTTGGGTGCACCGAAGCAATCCCAGGATCGCGAGCCTTGGATGTACCAGGTGGGCCAGGTAATCAGTAGAATCCCTGACTTTAGGGCGATCAATCTATTATATATTATATATATACTTTTGAAATTGACTTGAATTTTTTATCCACCAACCATAGCATATATTTCAAGGGATGGTGCCAAGAAACCCAAATCCAAATTGGTGAGTGAGGTCCATGTAATTAGATTTCCGGTGGGGCTCTTGGCAATGGTCCAACACATCAAACCTCATAGTGGTGTAGCCAGACGCTTTCATCATCGTAGAGAGGTTTCCCAGTCCAGCGAAGTACTCTATCCACTGAATCTCCTGAACATGTGAATGTGGCCAAAAGTGGTGTGGCACCAAGGTCGTCGATCACACGGGTTGAATTTGATATATACTTGCTACCTTTAAAAAAAATCTGACCCGTCAGACATTTCCCCAGCTCAAAGCCTATACCCTTTACCCAGCCTGCTGGATTGGGTATGCCCAAGTCAGAAGGAGAATGCACAGCACGAAGCCCTTCGTTGATTGCCGGGTGCAGGTGGGCTGGGCGGAGATTTGTTTATAACATTTCTAGTGCATGCATGAGGTACAACATCCAAGACATCAGTTTCAAATTAAGTGCAACAAGATTAGAAATCAAGGTGAGAATATCAGGCCTTCGGGGCGTGAAGTGCCCGGAGCCGCCAGACAAGGGAGTCAATACACAGCATGGCTTCTATCGCTGAAAGAGGGAACAGCCCCACGAATTTAAAGCAAAACCTACTTCACTTCATGCTAGAGGTTGCATGATCATGCAATCTAAAAACTGTTTAGAAAGTGCCACACCATACAATATCATTCACTCATACTGATCGACCCAATGTTTTCTGAGCCAAGCCGCATGTGTGATTTGTCATCAGTGGTGGTCGAGACCAACTTTTGGTGGGATCATTTTTTCCATTGTATATTACCATGAGTGAGTTAACACTTCAACCTTCAGTTGTTGTATCCACAAAAGCATGTCTGGGACGACACTTCTGCACACCCAGTCGGATCTTGTGAAGGTTCCGCTGCTGCTTTGCAGAAAGGGCGAATGGCATGGCCTCAGCGACGGTTTCCAAGGACCCCCGGTTTCCAAGTGTCCATTGTGGATGGGATTGGAAAATAGACACTTCTACCATTACAGCATTGATATGGAAATTTGATTTTTACATTAAAATTCTCAAACCTTTTGAGATTCATCCACATGATTCTAAATGACCGTGTCTGAAAGAGCAAACACCTTCGATCCGTCTATGCTTTTCTGATTCTGAAACCCGATCTACTAAACACATTGGGGGCTTGGGGCGATTTATCAAAGAATGACATTACCCAATCTTTTTGGTGTGCACGCAGTGTTCCCACCATTTCCAAAACATCCCAACATTCAGGGGTCCTTCGATGTGAATATCATTAGATGGCATCAGAGACTTGGACCATGTGTTCATGCCCGGTTGCCATTTTCATCCGCAATCTCCCGCAATGTCTTGATCCGCAATTGAATGCATGAGGACGCAATCTCATTAACTTTGGTGCTGGCTGGTGGACCAAAGGACCGGAGCACTTTGCAGGTGGCCCCCACTGACATGATAGAGATATTTTTTACATGACTATTATTCTGTTAGTTAAAGAACTTGATCACCATTTTTTGGGTTACGACCTTTAGCTGACACTAGTCGCAAGAAATGCAAAGTTCCATAGACCACCTGCAGCGTCATGTGCTAGGTCTTGACAGGTTTATAGCTGCATGGTGCATCCTGAAGCAGTAAGAATAAAAGGTGAATTAATTGGCTTGGACAGTTTGATTCTATGACATATAGTAAAAAAATACCGTATGATCTATATTATATAGAGCCTTGTTGGATGCCACTGAACTGGGGCTCTGGAAAAACCTTAGAACCCTTTCTGTCGAAGGTTCCACTGACCCCCAATGCCCTAAGCCAGTGCGAAGGCACATGTGCAGGCACTACTTTCCCCATTTGTAGTATTTACAGGCACACAGAAACACACACACCGGCGTGCATGGTAGGTCATTTTGCCGTTTCACGGCGCAACCCCCTAGCTGTCGTGTCGATTCTGTCCTTCAACTTCAGCTACCAAAAGTGACAAAAATTTTTGCAATGCTTTGATGCCGGATTGCTTGATCATGGCTTTCATGCCTTGCACTTCCTCATCGGCTTGAAGGCTCACCTTTGATCCTGGGTTCTCCTTCTGGTAGTGGTGAACGAAGCGTACCTGAGCGATTGGAGGGTGTCAAACTTACAAACATGTCAAATGATAGACTTGGGATGGAGTTCCTAATGCATGCTAGTCATTGGGATTGAAATCTTTGCCAGACTGCCACTGAAACCATCGTTCTAAAACGTAAATCGATCTAATTAACATATACGACCATGACATCATAATGCATGAAAGTTACGAAAAGATCCGCTGACTTGAGGGCTGCAGCCATGGCGTAGATCCATGAATCACACATGCTCTTGTAGCCAAAGAAAGCGACATCCTTGTTTTCCTTTTTGGATGTCACGCCACACCCAATTCCCTTTACTCCCTTCTGTACCCAGTAGACATTGAGAACACAGCCACATCCCGGGGTTCTGCACACTCTGCTTCGCAAGGTTTCTTTTGCATTTTCATCAGTCAGATCTTTGGCCATCTTCAAAAAATCTAAGATTTCTTTCTTTTGCTCTTTCGATGTGAATGCTGGATCGGCAATGGTTTCGGATGCCTCTGCTTTGCTGGTGTTCTCCTTCTTGCATTTCTTCTGATTATTTTTCGGTTGTTCTTTCTTCACTTGCTTGTCCTTCTCCTTTGGTTCAACATCTTCTGCCTTCTCCGTTTCAGTCTTTGACCTTTTGGGCTTTGCTGCCTTCTGTTCATCGGTGTCTGGGTTGGTTCGCTTCCTAGGTGCCTTTGCTGCGGGTGTCTTGTCAGGCTTGCTGGAACCTGCTGCCCCAGAGTCAGGTGCTGCTTTCCTGGCCCTTTTGGGTTTCGGGTCAACCTTCTCCTCCCAGTACCACCCCCGTTTTGCTGACCAGCACCAATTGGGATCCCAATCGGCGTCCATCCATGAATCCCAAGTACCATCATCCCAAGTACCATCATCCCAAGTACCATCACCCTTAGCCCTCTTTGACGTATTCCCTCCTCCACGGCCGGTGCCACGGCCGGGGCCACGGCCACGACCTTTCCCACGACCTGGTGCTGCTGCTGGTCGCTCCTCAATTTGTTCTCGTCGGGTCACCTTCGGCGGCTTGGGCTCCTGGCAGGAAAGCTTAAGGCCAAAAATCACATGGAGGGATGGAGTAGAAAAGGTGGGAATGTGGAATTGGAATGGGTTGGACATATATAATTTCTTGGCTTACTTTTCCCAGTTGATTTTGCCCTATCTGAAGAGACCCCAAAATATTTCTTTTGCTAGTAAATGTTTGTCAAAACTTTTCAAGCAACCCTCACCTCAGCGTCGCTGGTAGAAAACTCACTTTCCTTTTTGCTCTGGGGTTTTGTCTTCTGCTCGGGTGCCGTCTTCTTTTCCTGAGTCTCATCTTTTTGCACCACATTTGCCTCAGGTTGCCTCGCTGCATCTGCCTCTTTCTTAGACCCCTTTTCTGTCTCTACATCTTTCTTATCCTTTCCAGTCTGTTGGAAACATTGGCGTTTGGAATCCGCACAATGGCTGGGAGACAGGGGAGCTTCCCGACTGGGTGGTGTAGCTGTCAAACAAATATCAACAGGCAACGTGTCCGTATTGTCGGTGGCAAGAGGCATGTCTCCAGGAGGGCCTCCAACGACGTGGCTGAGTGTGGGGCCACAATGTGGATACCAAAAAACTTGCGCAACAGAAACTTTGAGCAACCAAAACATTTTGACGAATTGCAAGCCTTATGCACATGTCACACACAGGCACATTGTCACACACAGGCAAAAACTTGGACACACTATCACTTCATACATGCAGTAAAATGTGCGCAACCCAGAATTTCTAATAACCCTCTTTCCAACATTCCCCAATGTCCGAAATTTCCCGCCTGTGCGGCCAGAAAGAGGAGGGGATGTGACGGGAGTCTCGGGTAGTCCACCAAGGCTTCGTCGTTTTTCCTGGATCCTGGGCAGTAAAGACCAGAATCTAAATCACACCCTGATGTTCATGGTATGTACGTTGATGCAAAACTATGAGCCCCTAGTGAAAGCAACTAGAAGTCAATCAAACATGAACTGCATATTACTTGTACTATCCGCCTTTGATCTCCGTTAAAGTCTCTGATCTTGAAAATGCATTTTTGAAAACATACTTCCAAGTGCTAGCAAAACACTGTCGCAGCATTTCAAGCTTTGCAGCTCTTTTTTCCATCAGCTCCATCTTTTCCTTACCTAAGAAGCGAATCTCGAAGCAAAGTAACAAAGCCCACACACTGTGGTCTATATGTAAAATATGTGATCATGGAATTTATGAATATAATTACCATTCAAGAAGCCCATATAGTAAAAACCAGCTGTGTCTTTTTCTGTAACAAACACAAATTAGCGCAAACCAGGTACTCAGCTTTCCTTCCTCGTTTTGCTTGTTTTGGCTGCTGCTCGAAGCTGACGCA
Organism: Symbiodinium sp. clade C Y103; assembly: GCA_003297045.1. Classification (NCBI taxonomy): domain Eukaryota; class Dinophyceae; order Suessiales; family Symbiodiniaceae; genus Cladocopium; species Cladocopium sp. clade C. Next base: position 66,558 of record BGPT01001597.1, read on the forward strand.
TCTTTTGGTGTACCCTCTTGTCCTTCCTGGTTGTTCTTGTTTGGCAGGGCTTTCGTAGATTTCCCGTGTGTCACATCCTCCTTGGTTTCCTCATGTTTCTCATCTTTGTTGGGCTCTTCATGTTTCTTGGCCTCCTTTGATTCCTCATGTTGCATCTTTGCTTGCTGGGGTGCCTTCACTTCTTTTGTTTCCTGATCATTCTTTTCCTCAGGTTCAGTCCTAGAGTCCTTCACCTGGGCTGGCTTGGCAGTTGCTTTTGTTTCTCCTCCTCCTTGGTTTGCGGCTACATCACCTCCGTTGGAACCTTGGGAACCCCCCTCAGGTTTTGCAGCCTCTGTGGAAGCAGTGGTTTCCTTTGCCTCTGGCGGTCCGTTCTCATTGTTTTCATTTGAATTTTCTCCTTCATTGTTTTCTTCCTGTTCATCTTCATTCAACTCCTGTTTGCCTTCCTCATCCCAAGCATCCTCGTCCTCCGTGCCATCTTTGATGTCCTGCAGATTATACATATTAAAAAAAGATGCGCCACACTAAATTGCAAAACCACGAGCCATAGATGTTCAACATGATTCAATCCATAAATGCTTTGTGGTTTCCCTCCCAAACAAAACTGATTGAAATATTTTGTTTCGTTGAGAACAAACGATCTTGATATCTTGATCAAATTGTAATACAGTAAACTGGACTTGGACACATTGATGTGACGAACAGCGTGTCCTCCTTTGACTGACGTTTGAGCCTTTGCTTTTCGTTGATTTCGTCCACCAATCCCTGAGTGGCTGGTGATGTGTTGTGTGAATTTCTGATTACAATACTGATCCATCCCGTTAAATCCTCATGGACTGATATACCTTTTATAATAGTTTGACTTTCTGGGGTTGTAATATTTTGACATGAAACTCGGTCAATTTAACGCTGCATGTGGCTAAGATCCGTTTCTCGGTCCCCGAGCCTGGAGCGTAGGTTCGAGAATGAGACACAAGTTCTGAAACTCTTCAACCTCAAGTTGATGCAGGTATATTGCAGTGATAGGAAAAATTATGTGATGCGGGTGTCAACCCAATACTGTAAATTCAAAACTTCCCCATAACATGCATATAGACAAAATTGAAAATGGCGCGAGCTGCTGCGGACGAACAAATATTGACAATTCAAATGCAATCAGCTCATATAGAACCGGAATGTCGAGCAGCTGTGCTGACCTCTTCCCGGCGTGTTTTCATCTTGACAAATCCGCACATCTTCTTGACCGACCAGCTACTCTTCATAACTTCTTCGGCAGTCTCAGGTGTCTCTCCCCTTTTGTTTTTACACATGAGCATGTCTATTTGGTCCCGCAAAGGGTGGATTGGAGGGAGTGGCCTGCCATCCTTGAGAGACATCCTAGTAAGGATGGGCACCAGCAATGAAGCATTGGCTGCACAACCCGACACATTCTCAGAAGTATCTGGGACTTTGAAGCCTTCTCCATTTCTAAGTCGCCCCCTTATGTCTTCACATGAATCCCATTCATCGGCAAACCCTTCACAATCCAATTCGTCCTCTAGCCGCGTCCTTGATTTCCTCTTAGAGTTCTTGGTCGCCATGGGTCGGGCTAAATCCTTTTCCAAGCTTGCACTGCAAAAATGCTGCGGTCTCAAATGCAGTGACTGCACACGGTGTTAATTTCTTGCATGATCCACATCAACCCCTGTCCTTCTTCATATGATATGCGCCTATATACGTATAGTTACTCTAGTTGTGCATGTATATATTCATATGGTCTTTGAAAAAAATACAGCTTTGATTTTCACTGCCCCCCTTCCAACGCATTTCACCACCAAACGGATCTCACTGGCCCTGTTCCAGGACACTGGGGTGCCAGACTGTGTGGCGCAGTTGCGCTCCCGGTGAAAACAACTGGCCACATTGCGACCGCGTGGTGAGTGGTTTGATCTACATATATGGGCTAGGTCTGAGTAAGTTGGGCAATACCATATGTCATTCTAAAAGAAAACATCGAATGAATCTTCTTTGATCTTATTGCAGATCCACCTAAGGATAATAGAATTGGGGACTGATTGTGCCTCGTTTTTTGGAGATCATTGGGGCGTCCTCTTGATTCTGGACGATATTTGTTTTAGTATATATCTCGTTATTTCCCTTTCTATCTATTCTAATTATATATCTTAATTTGTATATTACATATATATGATCTTGGGCCAGAGACCACATCCAAATGTCGAGAACCTGACCTGTGCGAGGCTCGGGCGGCATCTGACCTTGGGTGGAAATATCATGTGATATATTCTGATTTAGTAATATATTGGGTTTAATAGATGTATAATAGATGGATAATAGATGGATGCAATGTATCATGTTCAATCTAACCATGAATATCTTTGATTATATTCTATTTAAACCACTATTATGCAGGATTGGTACCAAACCCGGGGTTTCTGGGACAAACCCGAGGTTTACCTTATACATGGTCCGAAACCTTAGGTTTAAATTTAAACCCTACATTTTTGTAGGGTCTAGGTGCTAAGGGTATATATATATATATATGTGCGTGTGTGTGTACAATATTTTTGGCGAAACATGAAAAACAAGGGTCGTTGATCCCAGCATCACTGGGAAGTCGCAGTGAAACTCTGAAGCGGCCCAGCTGCCTAATGGATCTGGTGCCGCCCACATCCTGGTGATAAAAGGTCTGGGGTTTCAGCAAAGGATCCGAGCAAAATTCTACGACAATAGTGAGATTTGCTTCTTCACGTCATCATCATGAATCATCATCATCTGGAATATATAGTGTGTTATGCTAGTTCCTTTTCAGCCCTTTTTGGGGTCACAGAATTCAAGCACGTTGAACCACTAAATGCCACAACTATTGACGGACCTGGAACTGCAAATCATCAACCCATACATTCCGGAAGAACAAGTGTTGCCCTCCGGTAACCAAACGTGGCAATGGAAAATCCACCATTTATAGATGATTCTCCAAATGAAACCTCCATTGTTGCTGGATTTTCCGTTGGCACGTTTGATTCCCGGATGGTATATCTTTTGCGGCATCTTTGGGGAACATGGTCCCACCACCAGAGCGGTCTCTCCTCTCCACCGGTTGCAGCCCTGCTAGAGGCGCGGGAAACATGCCAACACGTTGCCAAGAGTTTTTTGTTTTTTTTGGGGGTAAATCTCAAGCTATTCCCAATGACTTACCAGAGATGACTAGGATCTCAGCTATTTCAACATGTTTCAACCATCCCCAACTCGACTTTTATTGCGAGTGACTGATCGTTTCCGATAGAGACTCTCAAGGCATGATGGCCCGCCTTGTGTCAGAAACCTGGGAGTTCATCGCAGCGGGGCGTCGGGCGGTCCTACACAAAAGGGACACACCGCTTGAGACAAAAATGGCTTCGAAGGAAGTTTGAAAGTCTGAGAGCCACCGAAAAATTGTCACAAAACTTGGGCAAGCGCAGAAAACGTGTCGGGCTGGTGCTTCAAACCTTCTTCAAGATTCCCAAAAAATTAGTGCGTCACTTGCGCATGGGGATCATCATTCTAAGGTAGGATGATGAAAAAAAAACACCAGCCAGATGATCCAGATGTGAGATGGGTTTGCTTGCCAGACTTCCTGCGAATCAACCTGTTTCAAACGTCGAGTCCAAATGACCTTTCGGCTTGGTGCTTCTGGGCGAAGCCTCTGGCAGCGGCCATGCTTTGCATGGACCTTAAACAGTCTGTAATTGGGCACGGCTGGCAATCCACCTTGGCATGCCATCCATGCTGTCAGTACCACCTCCCATCATGGCAAACCTTACCCCAAAAAATGTGGGGAAATCAGATCCACCTGCCATTTCACTAAGGTTCACCTACGGGCTCACCTGTCAACGCTTGTGATGACATGGTGACCCATGGGAGGCCAAAAAAACCAGCGACCGCGGATCAGGGGCGGCTGAAATCTCCGTGTCAGCGCCACCAAGCTGAGGCTTGAGCTGGTGCAAGGAAGGAGCACATCAGCATTGACAGCCCAATGGGCACCCCATTGGTCATGGGAATATCAGCAATAACAAGGATATAAATGGATATAATAGGATCTTAATGAACTATGAGTGGAATATCAATGGAACAATCACTCGAAATTTGGATGATTTATGTGCCTTTTCCACGGCAGACCACAGAGGAAATGGTGTGAATCGCGATGGACACTGAAATCGGATATGACTGGAGGCGTGACAGGTTGGGATGAAATCAACCACTTCCACAACTTGATTTGAAAGTGATGTTAAAATATGTTAAGATCAGATTGGGACCAAACATCTGTTTTCAAACGAAAATCCAAGAGATGAACACAGATGGATTCGGATCCCAAGTGGTATGAAACATCCCCGTCACCGCCAGCTGCTCAGATTCTCCATGGCGAATCGAGTTTAGTCCTGAAGTTGCACATGGTAGGATGTTGCCCGGGGTGTGTTGAGGTACAAATCTGGGTGGCAATAGGTTATTGTACAAAGCGAGATACAGCCAACAAGGATGTACATGACCTCTACACACTGCTGTGTATATATATATATGCATATAAGTGTGTGTGTGTGTGTGCGTGTAAACATACATATGTGTACATATCAATATGGTCTATATGTAATTATGTATGTATTCTATATATATATATATATCATCCGATTGGTCATTTCAACTCCCCTACATGATAACTATTGCATAGTCATTGGGGATGATCATCGCATTTCTGCGGGGTGGTTCCAAGTTTTGAGCCTCTCCAAGGTCGCAAACACTGCACACTTGCCACCGAAAACGACTGTTTGGAGGTCATGGGAATTCTGTTTCCACCAAAGGTCATAGGCTTCTCAAGTCTTCATCGGTTTTGTTCCCATCCCAAGTGTCAATTTCCAAGGTTAGTTTATAGGGGCTTACCGGCTTACCTGGTAATCCAACATAGCTATGGAAGACCACCAGTCTTAATAGATCTTATAGGTAAATCATCTACAAACAGGCAGTTTTGCATCATCCTTTCAGATAATCAGAGAGTAGCTATAAATAGATCCACCACATCTCACAGCAACGTGTTCGTTCCAGCTGCCCATCCGCTGGTTTTGCCATCGGGCCACGGGGCGTTTCCAGCTCTGATCAAAGGATGTGCCTCCGCCCTTTGCCACGGAACTTGGCCCTCCACGCGTGTGGGTGCCCGTGTAGGTGCTACGATCGTAGAAGAAACCTTGGTTGATGTCACTAGGGGAAGCAGTTCCAGTTTTGAGTGGATATTTTTCGCCGTAGCTGTAGGGGTTAATTACATCCCCAATTGCACCGCCAAGTGCGAGCGTCGACTCATCCAGGGTAACTTTTTCCAGAGGAACATGGTCTACGGTCTTTGCATGGAAAAAATGTTGCTTGCTGGGCTAGGATACCAAAGGGTAGCAAGAGTGCACTTCGACTCANCATGGAAAAAATGTTGCTTGCTGGGCTAGGATACCAAAGGGTAGCAAGAGTGCACTTCGACTCATCCCTGCCTCTAAGCTATCAGTATGAGTCAAACGATTCAAAAATAATCAAAATCTGAAGATCCGAAAATAGCAATAACAAAACAACTTGACAATTGGTCACTTTTTCTCACTTCGGAAGACCACAATCCGTCACAATCCCAACGATGCTATGCTCGCCCCGAGACGTTCAGGGCCCACCATGCGTCTCCCAGCACCACGGGAGGATGGACGAGCACTGGGACCTCCGGTCCGAGGCGGGGCCCCAACCCCGGGGGCTCAGCATGGATTGTGGATGGTTTTGGTTAGAAAAAAATGCCAAAGGTTGGGGGAAAATAGTTGGATTGTTGGGTGTTCATCTGGTTTTGATGAATCTAAGTCAGTCCGAAGGACGATTTGAACGCGGGGGTTCGAGTGAAGGACCTTATAAATGACCTAAATGGCTAAAGGCCTCAAACAACTATAAACAACTCATACCTTGAAGAGATTCAAAACTTCCGCACCGTAAGACCAGCAGCGGTCACAAACAGCGGGAGCACCATGAGAGATTTGGTCGCAAAAACATGGTTTTTCTCCCTTTTGCACAAGCTATCAGAAACCTGATTCTGCAGGTTTTTCATAGCCTTTTCGCAGAGTTTTCACTGGTTGTTCATGGCCTTTTCATGTCTTTCTCACCGTATCACTGTTTTCGCAAATCTAAAAGGTGCATCCTCGATTTTTCAAGCGTGGGATATCTTTGGGGGTGGAAGCTTGCTCGGCAAAGTGTTCCAAAAATGGGACCTCAAAAATAACTCCATAGAGAAAACCACAGTCCTAAAGGCCTGATTAAACCAGGCCTTTAGCAAAGGCCTTGTTGAGTGAGGACTTGGACCGACAGGGAATGGCCAGGTTTTCACGTGTTGTCGATTGATTGTTGGGTTTTCTATGGTTTTCTATGGTTTAACATTTGCACCGTGATCAAACATGGCTGGTTGGTCAATCCCCAGCAAAATGGAAGTTGATGGCTGGAAAATCAGCTTCACAAAATGTGGGGGATTTTCCAGCAAGCCGCAAGCCTGATAATCCTAGGGTATCCTAAAATTCCTCTGACCATCCCCCCAAGACCTCAGGGATCTCCATCTATGATGGGGGGACATGAAAAGACCAGAGTTTTGGCGCGAAAGAAAGTTGCATCCGAAAAGGAGATTATTGGATCTGCAGGGGGAGAAAAACAAAGTATGTAATTGTTTGGATATTCTATCTGCTGCAGGATGTTCACATCTGAATTCGTCATCTGTGTGATAAATCTTGCTCCATATTCAATACCTGGAGCATGTGGACCGCATGTCCTGGTTGAGTGTCGATGACAACCAGTCACACTGGCATAGGCCCTTTGTTTTGACCAAACCCCACCATATCTATAATATATCAAAAGCAACTTATTTCACCTTAGCTGATGCCATATTCTATTCTGCTCATCTCAACGCTTTCACTTAAGTTGCATCTCGCATCTAATCTAGTCTAATCCAGCCGGGTCGTCTCTCATGTATCTCTCATGTATCTATCATTATATATCTATTCATTAATTATCTATCCAGTCTGTTGTATCCAATCTAGTCTGATCCAATCTTATCAAATCAAATCTCAAGTATAGCAACCCCCAAAGAATGCAGAAAAGCTGCATTGTTTAAGTCACGAAATCTTAGGATTGGATTTTCCCAACTTCTATCTGTGTGGGGGCTCGAAGGTAATTTAACATAGATACGGAACATTGCCATTGCTCATGTACAAATGATTTGCATATTAAGAATGGGACATGTCCATAGCTATGTTGAATTAACAGAGCATCTATCCAGTGGTGTTCCACTACTATAAATGTTCCATGGAATATTACCCATATGGGTTTGTCTGAAAAAAGTGTACCTCTAAATCCATTGGTTCACCATCATTTTTGCATTCAAATCTTCCCCCCAAAAAAAATGTCATCTTATGGATACACCCCATTTATGGAAACCCCCATATTCATCTTAGTATTCCACAACTCTTCCACTCGTCCAGGCCTTTGGAACTGGGTCGTGGCCCTCCCGCAGGCGGTTTTATTGGAGATTTCACCTGAGCCGGCTGAGCAGACATGGGAGCCCTTCCGGTAATGAATGGTCAATAGTCGTTACCAATGGTTCACAATGGCTAGTAGTTGTTACCAATGTTTATAATGAGGGTTTAATAGTGTCGTGTGCTTAATGGTGATTAAGCATGATTAATATTGTGATTGATTATGGTGACTCGTGGTTCTTCATGATGATTCTATGCACAATGGCGATAAACGGTGATGGATGGAGTTACCCTTTGGTAATCAGCTACATCGATGGCTCGGAATCCTCAGGAACTCTAGATAATTTTACGTGAAACATAATGAAACTAAACGGATAATTTTCCAGCAAACCATGTTTGAGTACTGGAAGGAGGGAAAGTACAAAAACGATGACGCGGGACCCATCCGGAACCTCCCCAAATCTGATCCTTCAATGTTCTGCGACGACAGTCAGGAGAGCGCTGTGAATCATGCCAAAATTCGAGCAAAACGAGAAAAGCCCAGATGGTTGCGCATCAGATCAAATGCTCAGTTTGCGTCTAGTTTGCGTGTCTGCAAATCCAAAAATCTCAAGCGAACCAAGGGATTGTCCTCACCTGTGCCCCCCGCAAATGACGGACGTCAGAAAGATCCAAAATGCTACAGCAAGGCTTTCCCTGCATTTTTTTGCCTTCTGTGTTGACTGAGCAACTCAGCATTTTGAATGGGTGACGCCTCCAGGTCCAATTTTTGTTGGCGAAAGGCCGGGTCTTTTGAGTTGAAAACCCACTGTAAGACTCCTTCTCCTCACAGAAGAATGATCTTTTTCGATGTTTTTCTGGGGTGGGAACCGCGAGACCCCCTCTTTTTTCGTCATTGTAGGGACAAATGACATTTTCATCCTGGCATTGGACCCAGGTCCCAGGCCGAGACATCTGGCAGGCAGGATGGGCTGGGCATCTGACCTGGCGTGAGATGGTGGATTCATCCGACAGAAGAGGAAAAGCACCAGAGTGTTCACCTCTTTTTTGGTACACCTTCTCAACAAGTGGGATAACATTAGGTATACTATAATGTTTAATAGGTTTTCATAGGGTTCTCTATATTTTGGTATGTGCGTTTTGTATTTCAATTATATACCCTCCGGTACACTAACATAACTATGGAAAATCACCATTTTTAATGGGAAAATCCACTATTTCTATGGCAATTTTCAATAGCTATGTTAGTTTTCCAGAGGGTATACAGGGACACAGATCAAAAATCAGAGGTTCTAGCCGCCTTGGGACAGGAGGGTCACTCGTCCCAGGTCTTCCAACTCCGTGGATGGCCTGGATGAAACCGCCAAGCAGGACCATCCCAATAGATCCAGGCCCCGAAACAACGGGGGAAACCGGGAAACCCATGGCATTTTAGGGAATACCCTCTGGTAAACTAACATAGCTATTGAAAATTGCCATTTATAGTGAATTTTCCTATTAAAAATTGTGATTTTCCATAGTTATGTTAGTTTACCGGAGGGTATATGATCCATCATACATCAAAAAAAAGATGGGGAAACCTAATGAAACCTGTACGACATCCAATTTTGGGGCAGAATCCACATCCATCATATTCATATAATGTGGTAACCCGGTGGGTAAGCCATCGCCGATATTGCTGGACAACGGCTGGCATAAACGATAAACCGCCAATAAGAGGCAAGTCATTGAACCAAATGCGCAATGTTGAATTACCAAAGGGTACCCTCCTGCAAACTCACATAGATGTGGAAAACCATGGAAAACCCACCATTTGTAAATCATTTCCCCAGGAAAATCATGGGTTTTCAAACATCTACATTCGTTTACAAAAGGGTATATTGTAGGCTCTTCAAGTTGCTTTCAAGTCCTGCCTGCCTGTTTGAACACAGGCAGTGATGAGCGTCAGATGCATTCGAACCAGAAATTCAGAAACCAACCAGGGTTTCAAATCTTCGGAATCTATGTAATACATGTATAGATATCTAAGCTACATATATATTATATAATGACAGCCTGTGCTTGATGCAAAAACAGCTGGCATGTTTTCTTAGAGTCCTTGACCGTGAGGACGAGAGCAAACAACTCATGGTGTCAAGGATGTAGAGTCAAGACATGTCAAAATTCATTCAAAAATTACATAAATGGATGGGTGGTATAAACCATCAAAATATGGGTGTTTTGTGACATTGTTTTGCCAACGAGAAACCAGCTTCCCAAAAAACAGTTTCAGTGAAATCCGACCCAGGAAGTGTCAGAATCATCGGCGAAAACTCTGGCAAGGAACTCTATTAAGTAGAACCTAAAAAGAACACCTTGTGGGTATGTTTCCCTCACAAAATGGGGCGCCATAGCTCGCAAACTTGTTTCAGTTTATCTGTCTGGTTGAACAGGCAAATCGATCTGTATGGGTTCGTCTCCCAAAAAAAATGCGAAAAAAAAAACATGGTCTCTGCAACTCCTTGGGGTTCAAGCCCGGTGCATCTAGTTATTTTCCCAGTTAGTTCTCCAATATTCTCCATGACTACCCGCATCACATGAAGCAACCCAGCCCCGGTGGGGGCCTCTTCCAAGATGCGTCTGGCTTGGATCCAACGCCTAAGGTGAACCATGGTTCACGCGCAGTTGTTGGGTCAACATGTTTGGATATTACAGCAAGATTTGGATCTAACGAACGATATAAAAGACTATGAAAGGTGATCACGAAGCCGAAGCCATGCAAGTAGGTGATAAAATATGATAACATGCGATAGAGAAAACAAACAATGCGTTAGAACCTGATACAAGTAGAAAATGAGAAGGATGTGATGCAGGATGTGATGCAGGATGATACAAAATGATATCAAATGATGAAGATACTAAAGGTGTTGTTTTCTTCCAAATCACGAATCAATATGAATCAATAGCGTTACCAAAAGGGAATGCCAGGAATTTGCCCTGCCCAGCCACATTGAACCAAGCGCCGCACCTTTGGCAACGTGCTCGGGGCCACCTTTGGAATGAGTGCCTGTGTACGTGCTCCTGGTGCTTCACAGGCGCAGCATGGCACAGCATGCTTCCCAGTGGCAATTCTTGCAAGGCAAGTAGGACCAGTTGAACCAATGAAAGTCCCAAAACCAAAAACCACTTGGATTCCATTGGATTCCTTGGTGGGCATGAAAAAGCAGAAACAAAAAAATTGCCATAACATCAATGTGGTAAGCTCACAATGATAAACCTCCAATTGAGGATGGTTTTCTACAAATTTCTGAAAGAATTTCGGATGATTGATTTTCTTATAGGTCCACGACGCTACTATGTTCCATGAAAGTTCGGTTCAGGTTCAATTCTAAAACTTGAGAAGGGGAACACGAAAAGTAGGGGGCCAAGATGGAGATTGAGGAAGTTGGGCATGTCAGACAAACCGATCACGATGAGGATGACGATGGAGATGAGGATGACGGTGACGATGACGATGATGGTGATAATGACGATGACGATGATGATGATAACGATGATGACGATGACGATGATGATGATGATGATGATGATGATGATGATGATAAATAAAATGTGTTGATCAATTCTGATAAATATTGATGAATTATGATCAATTATGATAAATGTTGATAAATGTTGATAAATGATGATAAATGTTGATAAATGTTGATAAATGTTGATAAATGTTGATACATGATGATAAATGATGATAAATGTTTATACATGATGATAAATGATGATAAATGATGATAAATGATGATATATGATGATAAATTATGATAAATGTTTATACATGATGGTAAATGATGATAAATGATGATAAATGATGATAAATGATGATAAATGATGATAAATGATGATAATGATGAACATGATGATAATGGTGAGAATGATGATAATGATGATGACGATGGAGTGGCATTTTTCGGCATGCAGCCGTGGCTTAGTCTTGGTTGTGAACAGGTTGGAAGCCCGACGGATGGAATTCAATATGATCGGGGGAAGGGATTGACAGATTAGTAAACCATCCCCGGCAATGAAGTCTAGCAACTGGAATGATTTTTGTTTCATTAATTTGCCGATGGTTCTCCCACCTGTGGTTTTTTAAACTCACTTCAACAAAAATCAAGGTCCTGAAGTTGCATGTTCTTATTGCATTTTGTGGCAAAAATGATCCAACATGCATATTTTGGGGCTGGAATCTAATTTGAAAAACATCCAAGTCTTGAAGCTGCATATTCCTTACAACTTGTTTCAAGAATGACTTCCAGCAAACTCGCAATAGCGGCGGCCTTGAAACAAGGGGGAACCTAAATAAGCAGTAAGCAGCCTCGCTTGACCCTTCAGTAAAATTCCGACTTGTTTGGGACCATCCAGGAAATCCGGAATAAATTCCATCCCAGATCAATTTCCAATTAGTTTAGCTTTCATGTCAGTTTCAAACGGATATGTTTAGAGCATTTTAGAGCAAATTGTCATGCCACAACGGTTCCAATTAGTCAAAGGCAATCTACACTCGTGTTCAAATCAAATTTAAGCCACATCAATTTCAACATCAGGTCAAGTTCAATTCAAATGATTTTCAAAATCCAACAAGGAAGCCAAGTCGCAAGCAACTTTCAAGAATAATATCCATCTCCATGCCAAGACGCTTGTTGGGCTTAATCTGCCATCATTTTCTCATTTTCATGACGGGGAGTTGCTAATCTAATGTCAAGATAATTCCTGCTAATTTAAGATCAAGATATTTTTGGTTTCAACGTACCTACTATAGTTGCATAGGACATGGGTAAAACATGACGGGGTTAACGGTCCGCTCAAAAGTGTTTATTTGTGTTCCAAAGACAGGTAAATCGACTCAGGAAAGGAACGGGCACCCCCAACAAAACAATGGAGACGAACATAAACGAACCCAACCAATCACGAATCAGCAGAGATTGTTCAAAGAAAGACGCAAGCAAAAAGAAGGAAAAGGCGTTGCTCGCGCAGCGAAGAGCATCAACATTCCAAAGGACAAGAGACCTGCATGGCGGAGAAGGGATTGAGCCCAGTGGGGTTGGGGTGGGGAATGGTGGGGAGGATCCTGAAATGAAAGGCAACCTCCTGAATAATCAGGCAACGGGAGGCTCCACCCTCCCCTTTACTTTGTAAAGTAAAACTTACAGTAAAACTATGTAAAATTCAAGGTAGCCCCACGGGAGCTATGTACCTTTGGTGATTAGTAAAGCTAAGAATTTACATCCCTAGTTCCAATTCATTATTTTTTTTCCTCCCAAAAATTACTAGTTCATACTACCAGTAGTTCCATGGAATCAGATCAGCTGACGTCCGGCACGGAATTTTCCGGCGCCTGTCGTAGAAGAAGCGTTCGGGTCCCCGCATGCCGATGGAATCGGCGCGCGAACGTCCGGCCCTGCTGGAGGGCTGTTTGTGTTGGATGGGTCAGGATCTAAAACTCTTCCAAAGTTGGGGCGCACACAACATGCCAACACATGCCAACACATGCCAACAGGTTTTTGGGCAAGTCTCAAACCATTACCAACAACTTAAAAGAAATGGCTGGGATCTCAGGTATTTCAATGCAACAATCGTTTCCTAGAGCCTAGAGAGGGACTCCCAAGGGACTCTCACGGCATGATGACCCCCGCCTTGTGTCAGAAACCTGGGAGGTCATCGCAACGAGACGCTGGGGCGGTCCTACACAAAAGGGACGGACCACTTGAGACAAAAATGCTGCGAAGGAAATTTGAAATTCTGAGAGCCACATATTTTTGTCAATACTTGGGAAAAACTGGTAAAGTGCAGAAACCGTGTCGGGCTGGTGCTTCAAACCTTCTTCAAGATTCCCAAAAAAATAGTGCGTCACTTGCGCATGGGGATCATCATCCTAAGGTAAGATAAAAAAAATGAAACCAGCAGCCAGATGATCCAGATGTGAGATGCGTTGGATTGCCAGACTTCCCGCGAATCAAACGTGTTTCAAACGTCGGGTCCAAGCGACCTTTCCGGTTGGTGCTTCTGGGCGAAGCCTCTGGCAGCGGCCATGCTTTACATGGACCTTAAACAGTCTGTAATTGGGCACGGCTGGCAATCCACCTTGGCATGCCATCCATGCTGTCAGTACCACATCCCAGCATGGCAAACCTTACCCCGAAAGAAAATCTGAAAATGTTGAAATCATCCACACAAGAAGTTGTCTTTCCAAAATGTACATGAGATCCACCAGCCACTCACCAAGGTTTACCTACGGGCTCACCTGTCAACGCTTGTGATGACATGGTGACCCATGGGAGGCCAAAAAAACCAGCGACCGCGGATCAGGGGGGGCTGAAATCTCCGTGTCAGCGCCACCAAGCCAACGAAAGCTGATGCAAGGGAAAAGGGAGCACATCAGCATTGACAGCCCAATGGGCACCCCAATGGTCTGCAATGGAAATATCAGCAACTATGTACAAAGGAAGTTTAATTAGAAAACTTCCAAGTTACGGACGATTGTCATGGTGAGCCTTCCCACCATCATGTCAACCACATCAGCATGTCAACCACCCATCATCATGTAGTCGGGAAGTGTAAAAGTTCGGAAGCGGCGCATGCACTTGTGTTAATTCGGGCAATGTGGTTCCTGGGGTTGCCAAATAGGGGCTTGACCTGGGAATGCAGATGACAAAATGTGCACGAGGGCTTGATTTGCACTTCAAAACGTTCAAAAACTGACAGCCGCGGAGCACTTTTGGAAGATGAGGTTGACAAAATGTGCGCCAGACTAGCGAGAGCTTGATTTGAGATTGTAGCGAGAGCTCGGTTGCACATAAAAATCGCAAGAAAAAAACACCATCTTGGAGTGGCACGGGATCGCCTCCATTATCAGCACTGCGCTGGCGTAGGTCGATCTGGCTCGACGCTCCTGCTATGCAGGCTTGCAACCGGCTGCGAAAAATAAAGAACGCATTGGCACGGCTGCACGCAGCAAAGCGTGAGTGATGCTGCGACGCTCCTGGTAAGCAAGGTTGCAGTTGGAGCTTGCTAAACCTATTGTCACAGCTGCGCAAAAGGCAGTTCTAGATGACATGGCTACCCTTGCGCGATGCGGAATGGCAGCTGGAGGTTGCAAAACGCGCTGTGGTGGCTGCGCGAAGGAAAGAATTCGGTTGCAGAAGCTACAGAAGAGGTAGCTGAGAGGCAGCTCAGAGCAGAAGCGAATCAAAGAAGAAGTAGCTGAAAGAAGAGGTACCTTAGGGAAGAGGCCGCACTCATCCACCCATCCATTCATCCATTCATTCATTCATTCATTCATTCGTTCGCTCACTTGTTCATTCACTGATTGCTTCATTGATTGATTCATTGGCTTCTTGGTTCATTGCTTCATTGGTCGGCTGATTCATTGATTCAATGGTTCATTGATTCATTGAATCATTGGTTCATTAATTCGGTGATTCACTGCTTCATTGATTCATTGATGATTCATTGATTCATTGATTCGATGACTCGTTGAGTCATTACTTCACTGCTTCCTTGCTTCACTGATTCATTGGTTCATTGCTTCTTTGATATATCGCATGACTTCTTCAATAATTCATTGCTTCATTGCTTCGTTGCATCATTGATTTCCTGGCTACTACTTGGTTCATTGCCATTGATTGATTCATTGATTGATTGATCCTCATCTCATTGGCTCATTGACTCATTGCTCCGCTCCTTCATCGTTTCACTGATTCATAGATTCATGGGTTCATTGATTCATCGGTTCAGTGGCTCATGGATTCATTCAGTCACAGTCAGTTGTGCATGGATTCTTTCACGTCGTTTCATTCGCATGGTGCGCCTCAGATCTTCAACAGTTCGTTGCTTCTGCATCTCAACACGTTTCCGTTTCGGCCATCTTCTTCCTATAGCGTTGTTCGAAACTTCCGCCCCGGCGCGGGCCGGGCACTACCTGGTAAGGATATATAATAAGAATTAATAAGATATTGATGAAATCTGAGTGGGATGTTAGTGGAACAGCGACTAGAACTTTCGACGATTTACCTTTTATTTGGTTTTTTTTCCATGGTATGAAGGCTAATGTGGGTAAAACAATAATAAACCTTCCATTTGGGAATGGTATATACCACCTATTTATGGTGATTTAGGATGTGGGGTGAATCGCAATGGACCATGACTGACCTTTCTGAAATCGATCAACCGGGGACGGGAGATGACTGTTCTGTTCGGCCGGCTGAGGCGGCGCGTTGCTTGGGATGAAAGCAACCACGACTCCACCCCGTCATTTGAAAGCAAAGTGATGCTAAAACATATTACCCTCTGGTAAACTAACATAGCTATGGAAAATCACCCTTTTTAATGGGAAAATCCACTATTTCTATGGCAATTTTCAATAGCTATGTTAGTTCACCAGAGGGTAAGACCAGATTGGTCACCAAACATCTGTAAAGGAGTTTCCAGGAGATGAACACGGGTGGATCGTGATCCAAATGGTATCAAACATCCCTGTCACTTCCAACTGCTTCAGATTCTCCATGGCGACTCGAGCTTAGACCTGAAGTTGAAGATAGGATGCTGTCCGAGGTATATTGCGGCATCTTCCCCCCCCAAAAAAAAAAACATGCACCAAATAGCAATAGCTATTGTATGTAAGGCAGATACAGCCGAGAATCATCAGGATATACATGACGTGCGTATATCTATGTATCTATCTATTTATCTATCTATCTATCTATTTGTTGATTATTTTACTTGTTTACACATCCATAATCTGGTTGGTCACTTCAACCCCCCATAAGGGCCTACAAAAAATGAAAACGGTTGTATGATTGGGGGTGATCATCACATTTCTGTGCTTGAAAAAAAGAAACAATTGAAACCACCAGCAGGATAGATGTGGACCTCTGACTGTCGTTCCAGGTCTCATCTCAGGATGGCCAGGTTGGCCACTGAAATCGACTGCTGCTCAGTGTCTCCAAGGATTTGTCGTGGCATATCATCATATCCCCGAAGGAAAAGAGCATCAAACAACATCTGGTGATCCAACGTAAAATTTTACATATTCTTACTGAGCAAATCAGCTGCAAACAAGCCATTTTCCATTGGTATTTGAGATAATCAGATGTCAGAAGGTAACCATACACAGATCCACCATATTTCACCCCAATGTGTTCGTTCCGGCCGCCCTTCAGCTCATTTGCAACCAGGCCACAGGGCGCTTCCAGGTCTGATCAAAGGATGTGCCTCCACCCTTCGCCACGGAACTTGGCCCTCCACGGGTGTGGGTGCCCGTGTAGGTGCTACGATCGTAGAAGAAACCTTGGTTGATCTCACTTGGGGAAGCAGTTCCAGTTTTGAGTGGATATTTTTCGCCGTAGCTGTAGGGATCAATTACATCCCCAATTGCACCGCCAAGTGCGAGCATCGACTCATCCAGGGCAACTTTTTCCAGAGGAACATGGTCTACGGTCTTTGCATGGAAAAAATGTTGCTTGCTGGGCTAGGATACCAAAGGGTAGCAAGAGTGCACTTCGACTCANCATGGAAAAAATGTTGCTTGCTGGGCTAGGATACCAAAGGGTAGCAAGAGTGCACTTCGACTCATCCCTGCCTCTAAGCTATCAGTATGAGTCAAACGAATCAAACATAATCAAAATCTGACTCCCAGAAAAAATGGAACAATTGCAATTTCAGAAATGGTCAGTGTTCAAAAAACCCTGCTTCATCCCTTGATATTGCGTGGTTGATAGGGACTCCCATAATGGAGTGTGAATCCTCAATGTACTGGCTGATTGGTTACTTATTGGTTAATGAAATCTTGGAATGAGATACCTATGGTTTATGATAATAAAATTCCCAACAAAAAAATGCAGTACAATCATATGATCCCCCAACTAATCATCAATCAAGCATCATTTATCAGTTATATCAACTCATATCATCCCCATTGGTAGTGGATAACTATATGATTAATGAATGTTAATCCCCATTTTTATCAGATACAGCAATCCACTCATTAATTGTCAATGAACCTATGACAATGGCCATTGATAGTTGATTTGCCTATGAAACATGGTGATTTCAATAATTCTCCATAGTTATGTTAGTTTACTGGAGGGTAATCCACATTGGTAGTACAATTCACACCCTCAACTCATCCCTTCCAACACGATCCGCCCCGAGACGTTCAGGGCCCACCATGCGGCTCCCAGCGCCACGAGAAGAGGGACGAGCACTGGAACCTCGGTCCGGGCCCTAAGCCATGGGCTCAACGTGAGTTTTGTGGGGGGGGGGAAATTGCCAAAGTTGGAGAAAATGGTTGGATAGTTGGGTTTTCATCTGTATTTGATTGATGGTTTAAGCCAGTTTAAGCTTTAAAGTGTTTTTGATTGATTGCTGGGCTTTCTATATGTGTTGAATAGTGTTATTTTTCATATTTCACAGTGATCACACATGGCTGGTCAGGAATCCCGCGTTATATAATTGGAAGTTTATGGCGGGAACATGCGGGAACATCAGCGAACTAAATATGGTGGATTTCCCAGCAAGCCTTGCTTGATTCTCAGAGGGCCTCCTCCAAGAAACTACACTTCTGACCATCCCCCAAGACCCTAGGGATCCCCATGCAGTTCCTGTATGATTGGGGGTTCCACATGGAAAGGCTACGGTTTTCGCAGCACAATAAAGGAGACAATTGGATCCGCAGGGGGGAGAAAATTGCAATTGGAATTGGTGGAGATTCTATCTCTTGCTCGATGTTCACAACTGAATTCGTCATCTGTGTGATAGATCTTGCTCAACACTTAATACCTGCAGCATGTGGACCGTATGTCCTGGTTGAGTGTCGATGGCAAGCAGTCGCAGTGGCCGAATACCGAGCCGATTTCAGCTCTCCAACTGGCAATGGTTCTTTGTTTTGATCAAACCCACCACATCTTTATCAAAAGCAACTTATTTCACCTTCGCTGATATCATATTCTTTTCTCCTCATCTCAACGCTTTCATTTAAGTTGCATCTCGCACCTAATCTAGTCTACTCCAGCCGGGTCGTCTCTCATGTATCTATCATTATCTATCCAGTCTGTTGTATCCAATCTAGTCTGATCCAATCTTATCAAATCAAATCTCAAGTATAGCAACCCCCAAAAAGAATGCAGAAAAGCTGCTTACTTTTTAGTCACGAAATCTTAGGATTGGATTCTCCCAACTTCTATCTTTGTGGAGGCTGGAACTCTTTGATATTTCAACATAAATATGGCAAATGGACCGAGTACAATAATGATTTACATATTAAGAACGGAGACAAAACTATGCAAGCTGTCAAATTACCAGAGGGTACTCATATCTATCCATCCATATGGTGCTAAAACATGTATAAACATTTACTGTACCATTTACCAGATATTTTTCGTCCAGTTTTTTTAGGTCAAAACAACTAAGTATACATGGGGCACGTTGGTATTTCCGATAGTCATCCTGGAGTAGAGAGAAAATGGCAGTGCAGCGGTAATCCGTGACGGCGGATTGCGTTGGGCACTGGCTGCGCAGTGCGCCAGGTGCGTCAGGTGCGCTGGGTATGCACTGAGTGCGCTGAGTGCGCCAGGTGCAGTGCGTGCGCTAGGCACGATGCGCTGTGTGTGTTGGGTGCGCTGAGTGCGCTGAGTGGAGACTGCTCCCTTTAGATTGGTGCGGGCGATGACTTTTGCTCATACGTGCTGTCATCGGTTTGATTGATTTCGAACGCCCAACTTTTGTAGACTTGGGATCTCCGTGGCGTATTTTTTCTTAATCTTCAAGAAAAAACCTCACAGGAAATCCGGCCAACCCACTTAAAGCCTATTCTGATTATTCAGGTTCGGTTGGGCGTGTAGCTGGGAGTGAAGGCATCCTCATCCAACCCTTGCTTCGAAGAGATACCGCCACGGGATATGGAATATGGAATATGGAATCTTCAAAGATATTCCCGTTTTAGTGTTGAACCTTGGACAGTTCCGCAATCCAATCCCCCTAAAATATTAGACACTAGCAGACCCTACTAAACCATGGTTCTTGGGGAGTGTAATGTGGGAAGGATGATTCTGTTTCTTCAAGGTCCATGACCCACCCCAGCCCCAGCCCCAGCCCAGGCGGGCGGCATTTGGAACTCGGCCGTGGCCCCGGTCCTGGTCGGGGAGATTTCACCTGCGAGGCCAAGACATGGGACCCTTCCAGAAATCAAGGGCTGGTGGTTACATTAAGGTGGTTAACGCTGGCAAATGGTGGTGGGTAATGGTGGTGAATCTTGTTCTTAATGGTGATGCTTAAGAATGGCCAATGGTGGTTAAAATTGCGGTTGATTTTGGCGAGGAATGTCATCGTGATTCATGGTGATAAATGATGATTGATGGAGTTACCCCTTGGTAATCGGCTACATGGATGGCTTGGAAATCCTCTATAAAATGAGCCTCTACATATGGGAAATCATGGAAGTAACTCATTGGTTTTCCAGCAAACCATGTTTGAGTACCGGAGGGAAGGAAAAAACAAAAACCATGAGGCGCGAACCATCGGGAACCTCCCCAAAACTGATCATTGAATGTTGTTCAACGACAGTCAGGAGCCCGTCGTGAATCATACAAAAATTCTGGTAAACCGAGATAAACCCAGATGGTTGCACAAATCACCATTTTGAATGGGTGGCCCTTCCAGGTCCTATTTTTCTTGGCGAAAGGCCCAACCCTGTTGAGTGGAAAACCCATGTCAAAACCCCACGTCGTTGGACAAAAATTACATAAAAATCAGGCTTTCCTTGGGTGAAATCCTCGCAATTCTTGGTCATTGTGGCTATGAAATCCCGTTTTTCGTTGACCAAATCCCACTGCCAGTCCAGGCCATGACATCTGGCAAGCAGGATGGGCTGGGCATCTGACCTGGCAGATGGTGGATTCCTCCGAAGAGGAAAGGCACCAGACTGTCCACCTTGTTTGGTGAAGACACCTTTTCAACAAGTGTGATAATTATAGGTTGTTCATTTTTTTGGTTTTTGTATTTTTTTGTATTTTTGCATATTTCAATATATTTTAATGATGTGGTACGGATTAAAAGTCAGGTTAAACCTGATTTCAGCAGGCCATGCGACTCCCCGCCTTGGTTGGACAGGAGGGTCACTCGTGCCAGGTCATCCAACTCCGTAGATGGCCTGGCCCAGGAATGGTTTGGTAAACCAAGCAGCTTGACCATCCCAATAGATCCAGCCCCCCAACAAAAAGGGAACGTCTATACGATTTTGGGAAATAATCGTGAATAATCCATCAATATAATCAGTTGCTTCAATCCCGCTTTGGTGGTAGAAATAAAGCAGCTTACAAGTGAGGGTCCTGGAACAACCCCCTGGTCTGAGGGCCTCTTCCAAGCTGCATCCGGCTTGGAGCCGGCACCTGGGGTGGTGTGAACCATGTTTCACGCCCAGCTGTTTGGTTCAGCACGTGTAGATACTCACCAGCAAAATTGTGGTTTAACAAGCAAACAACAGGATGAAATGAAACAACTTTCTGGGATGCGACCATGGTTCGAAAATCTAACCGGGATGAAAGATCATGAAAGGTGATCACGAAGGTAAAACCATAGGTGACACAATATGAAAAATGTGACAATGAAAACGATAAAGGTGATAGAATTTGATAGTAGAAAACGATAAGTGTGTGATGCAGGATGGTGCAAGATGATATCAGATTACATTTTTTTCTTCCAAATCACACATCAACAACCTTTCCAAAAAGGGACCAGGAAATTCCCCTGTTCCAGCCACATTGAACCAAGCGCTGCACCTTTGGCAACATGCTCGGGGCCACCGTTGGAATGAGTGCCTGTGTACGTGCTCCTGGCGCAGGCACAGCGTGGCGCAGCATGCTGGGCAGCGGCAATTTTGGTAGGCCAAGTACCCTCTGGTAAACTAACATAGCTATTGAAAATTGCCATTTATAGTGGTTTTTCCCATTAAAAATGGTGATTTTCCATAGCTATGTTAGTTTACCAGAGGGTACACCTGTTGAACCAATGAAAATCCCCAACACCACTTCGATTCCATTGGGTTCGATCGGATTCCTTGGTGGATATGAAAATTCTGAAGGAAGAATTGCCGCGAATATCAACGCGGCATATAGATAGCGAACCTCCGATTTACAACGAATGGTTTCCTATATTATTTGTTTCTGATTGAATTTGGGATGGTTCACTAGTAGTTTTACGACACTACGAGGTTCCATGACAATTTGGTTCAGGTTCAACCCTGAAGCTACGGCAGCAAAGATTTAAATCTGTTGTATTCTGTTCTTATTCATCGTGACCATCCCTGAAGGATGTCAGATTTACCCGCTTCCATGGATCCAGATCAGCTGACGTTCGGCATTTTTCTCCGGTGCCTGTCGTAGAAGAAGCGTTCGGGCCCCCGCAGGCTGATGGAATCGGCGCGCGAGCGGCGTGCGGCGGCTTCATCACTCTCCTAGCACCGGATGCAGGGTTTGCGACTTCAAGTTTGTAGCAAACCCCACATTGATCTAGAAAATATTATGGTTTTTTTTTGGAAATAAGTGTTTGCAGATTTCTATCTTTTGGTGGGTTGTTTGTTTGTCCTCTTGATTTTCTCTTCAAAGAAAGATGCAAAACGCACCACAAAGTGCAAAATCTCTCGGTAGTACTTCAGCATTCCGGAAGAAATATATATATATATAAATTATATATATAATTGGTTTGAACCATGCCGGCTTGATTTGTTCCCATGTCCAATCTGGCAAGCCGAGTGCTCCACGCCAGTTCCACAAAATCAAACTGACGAAATTGCGAATGCAAGGAATCTACGATTGTGAAAGCCCCGAACAGGACAAAAGGAGACACGGAGAAGTATACCAAGGTTCCTGACCATCATCCCCCATAAGAAAAAAAACATGAATGACATTGAATGCCTAGTACGCGTCCTGGGCCCCCGAAGAGCGAAGTCCACTGGTGAAAGCGCTGTTGGCTGCTCCATCGTCCATGTCATAGCGCGGCCCACCTCGCTCATTGCAAGGCGCGTTGCAAACTGCAGTCCTTGGCATGGTTGATCTCGTGTGGTTTGAAAATGGTTCTGCTCAATGGTTTTGGCAGGAAGCAGAATCTTGGTGACATGGTTTCATTTGAGACCCAAATGATTTCGGTGTTTCTGAGCTGACATTCACTTGTGGGAAACTAGTGCCAGATTTGGCACATGCCCACCTCAGACAAGTTTGGTGACCCATCCAGCGCGTGTCTCAACAGACAACATGCAGGTAACATACGCCTCATTAAACTGCCGTCCCCCAGCTAACATGGACCCAGACATCCCCACTTGAAGAGAACCAAAATTTCCACCCACCTATTTGGCAATGTCTATGTTGTCCGGTCAGTATGGCAGCTTTCTGTTGCTGCAACATGCAAACAACTGAAGCAACGGAACCAGAACAATGGCACAAATAAGGGTTTGTCTGAAAATCGGGCAGGTACCCCAAACTTCACTGGTTTGATGATAATTTTCCCTACTAAACAGCCACCGTTGGTGTACTGAAACAGACCTAAATCACCACGGCCAAAGGCGAAATTAATCACAAGAAATTGCGCAACGCGCTATTCCCAATGTCCTGAGCTAAGCGACTGTTCCGAAATTTCAGCCATTTCCAGAGTCCGCAACATCATACCATGCACATCGAGCAACATAAATATAAATATAAATATAAATATAAAAATAAATATAAATATAAAACTAATCATTTTTACATAGTATAAATGGTCTCGGCATGGTGTTTCCAATTTGTATTTGTTTGCACATGTTGCACACCCCAATTGTGGTAGATTAGCATAATCTTCCCCATAATTTGGATGTTTGCTGGTATGCCCCATTTTCCGACGCATTTGAACCAATTGGCCACATGACACTGGCCGGTGCCATCGGGTTTCCACGAGTTCCGGTGGCCGTTGGTCTTCACTCCGGGTTTCTTTCCGCAACCGGCGCACTTGATGAGGGACTCCATCTTCCCAGCATCACCCCGCAAGCATGCGCCACCTACCAAATGATGCACAACGCGAACTAACACACAATTTTTGGATGCCGTAAAATGTCGTAAACCCAAGGGCATAAGTCTGCATTTGGATGGCAATCTACCACCCATTTATGTCTAGGAAATTAATGGTCCAGAGTCCAGAATCCATTATTTGTGGCACAAGCTACATGCGATTGAAACAGGTTCTATTTGTTCACCAATTTTGTGAAAATGCATTGGGAAGTTCTCAGGCGCAGGCAATTTTTTCATGTAAAGAATGGATGCATTGGATCTTTGGTACCTAAAAACATGTTAAAGTTATACGCGTGGCCTGTCATGCGCTGCTCAAGTGGGAATGCGCCCCATGACGTTTACCTTTCTTTGCCTTCCTACAAAATATTTCAATGTTATGTCCTACACCGGGAAGAGTTCAACACCGCGGTCAAAGTGTTTGCTGCCAGGATCCCAATTCAGAAAACAACTTTGCGTGAAGGCTGGGAAATCAACATCGCAAATTTCATCACCTATGTTAATTTCCGGGTGTCGTCAAGCCTGTGAATCTTTGGAACCTGTCTGCATGGGCCAAGGTGCAATAATGTACCCCACAGTGAAGGCATGCCAAATTCGTTGAAGGACCGGAACTGGTGCAATACCTCAGCTCCGCAAACACCAAGAGAGTGGGTGCACAAAAACAAAATTATGCAGTGTCGCATACCCCAGAATAACACGACAAAGTTAAATTTTACTTGACATACACCACTGCGAAGTGGTGGAAAAAATGGGCGCACCACACTACCATCATGCATTCAAAACAAGAAATTGCCTTTTCCTCACAAACATCAGCTTCAAATAAGAAACCGCCAAATTTTCGGCTACTATTTTTTTTCCGATTCGGGACTCTGGTACAATCTTGTGAACCGATTCAATGTTAGGCCGAAGTTTCGTGATGGTACTGCGGACCCGGGACCAAAAAAAACAATATAATATAGTTCATTGATCAAGAGCACCCAGCAAACAATATGTATCTATCACAACGATCCCGTTACTGCAGCAAAACCCAGTGCGATATTATTTCTTTGTTGCCAAGGGCTCCTTGTGTGCGCAATGTTTTTGTGATTTTTTTTCCGTGCATTTTATTTAGGGGAAAAGGTCACGCATGGACCACAATGCCTGAGGCTGCCGCCACTTGCACATAGTTTCAGATCAAAATATCCCGTCAAATGCTGACAACTGTGCTCTCGACACTTGGGCCGAAAACATGCGGAACCTACCGTGGGCCAAGGTGCCAAGTGCAACCTCTGTGTCTAACCCGGCCGAAATATCACACAGAAGTTGTCGAGAATATGAAAAACGTATTAACATGAGTTACCATTGCCGTGCCGAAAACATTGCTTAATGATTACAATATTTGGCACGCTCCCGGCTAGACTGTGTTCATCACAGCCAAACGGAAACAGCACTGTCAAATATTCCTGTTGTGATGTTGCAAATGTCGATTGCTGGCGTTCGCATCCGTAATGGTAATTTCTTTCCATCACACTAACGAGGTGTAACGAGGTACGGAGTGGCACCATAAGGATACAGTAAAGCAAAGAACTTGGGCAGAGAGCAGTCACCAAACGAAATATTTATTTTGAATTATTTTGAGCGCCGATGCCGATGCTTACTTTTTGCCGTCCAGCCCAGCCAGTCAAACAACAACACTGTACGACGATTTTTTCCGAACTCAAAATGACAACATGCTGCGCACTTGATGCAACAAAACCAATTCCATGAAAAATGATACACCAATATCGCAACTCGTTGCCATCATGGTTGCCACGCACCAAGGGTGCACATGATTCCCCACTTTCGACGTTAGGTGATGGAAATGTGATCATTCACACCACCAAGGGGGAAAAAACACGTGAATTTCCCAATGCCACTCAAACTACTTTAGGCCAGAGAGGGGGTACTATGCACGCCTAACGACGTACATCAACATAACCGGCAAACAAAGAATCAGGAAGACCCAACGCATTTTCTATTTTTCTATTTTTCCCTATTTTTTGAAGAGGTCATGTTGCAAACACGGAAAAATACGGAAGAGACGTTCACAATTGGTGTAAAAGTTTTCTCGGGTGTACCATCTAATGTTTTGGCACTTGTAAGTGGCAGATGCCATATCAACCCAGGGACACATCATGAAAATCATGGGTCGCATGCGTGTTTGAGCGATCGGGCCTTCAGAAGACAAAATCAAAAAAAAATGAAAAATTTTGAAAGCAGGGACCTTGTCATTGTCATATGTTCAATAAAAAAAACACCCTCTACAAAATCCCCCTTTTGAAGCAAGGTCTTGTCCTCTATAGAATCTCCACCACCATGTCGAGGATGTTTGGAACAAACCTAAAACAGTCTCTCTATAGAATCATGTCCTTCAAATCGAAACTCTCTACAAGCATCACACCAGTTCCCTATGAACACCAAGCTGGAATAAAAAATTGTTTTATTGATTTGTGCCTCGAAGGTTTCGAAACCTGGATGTTTGGGCACAATTGTCGGTGGAGACTTCAACACACAATTTGGCGTGGGATTGCGCGGTCATTTGCTGGACGACTTGTTTCAAAATTTTCATTTAAATGTGACCAACAAATTCTCACAACACGAAAACGTGGAAAATTATCGGACCTTTCGAAGCTCTGCAGGTGTTAGATTTCACATTGATTTTATTTTACATTCGGAAACCTTGTTTGCATTCATCGGTCGGCCGGTGAATGCCTTGGATTTGGGTTCTGACCATCGTGCTGTTCACGCCGGCTTTCTTGTTGAAAAACGTGTGTCCAGACGACGAAACAAAAGATGAAACAAAAGGTTGGAATCCACCGTTGTCAAATAAAAATGATAACGGGCCACCGTTGTACGAACGTGTTCTTACAGCAGGATTGGTTAAGGGAACCCCGGCGAACCTTTCTGAACTGGAAGACTAGCTTGGTTACCCATGCAAGACAAAAATGTGACCGTGCCGCCGCCCATACGCGAACTACAACAACCCAACCATGGCAGCATCCTGACATTCAACTACTTATTCAGCAGCGCCGCCAAGCAAAAACAACTGAAGAAAAAACATCTATATCGAAAATGTTTCGGAAAAAAAACGGCATTTCCACCGGTCAAAACGCAGCAAACGCATGGAACAAATTCCGACTGAATTCAACCAGCTGAACCGGCTACACTTTATCAACATGGACCCGGCACGTACCCCATGCCCTGCTCACGACCGTAAGCCAACCGACATTGATTTACAGCGTATTTGGCAGACATTTTTTCATCCGACTGTGTCCGGGAAATCCGGGAGATGGAAAACGCATTGGATGGGTTGAACGCATACGAGATAGACATTATTCCAACATTTTCTGTGGCAGAGTTGAAATCAGCGTTTTCCTCCTTGAAACGTGGCAGAAGTGATGATGAAGATGGGATTGTTGCTGAAATTTTCGTTTGTGGTGGAGACGACATTTTGAAATCTTTTCTTGCCATTTTCAATGAAATGATTGAAACCCATACAGTTGATGCCAATTGGTACCGCAGTGTCTTTACAATGCTGCCGAAAATTGGTGACGCATCGAAACAAAACAACTGGCGACCTATTGCGGTGGTAAAAATTATTTACAAAATTTTTGCGGGGTTTTTATTCAAACGCCTTGCTCCCATCTTGGATTTGGAGCAACCTCCTGACCAAATCGGTTTTCGACCCGGATTCGGCATTGAGGATGCGACGGTGGTGTTGGAAAATGTTGGCAGGAAACTTTTGCATGGGAATCTGACATTTGGTTCGCAAGCCTTGATTTGCAAACCTTTGATCGCATTGAACACCCTGCACTCTTCGAAACTTTAGCAATGCAAGGCGCCCTAGGTACCTACATGAGGTTGTTGCGCAAATTGTGTTCAAATCAAATTGGAACATATTGGAACCATTCGTGGTGGTGATTGCATGTTTAACATCAACCGTGGGGTTAAACAGGGTGATCTATTAAGCCGGCCTGGGACATGCTATACGAAACTGGAAACGCCGTTTGCGGTCAGAAGGGCTACATGGGGCAACAGAGCGGCTCACAAATATTCGTTATGCAGATGATATATTGGCATTTTCAAAATCATGGGGTGAGTTTGTGAAGATGTTGGGCCTCCTCGTTGCCGAGCTGAATGCCGTTGGATTGCAATTGAACACTGCGAATTCAAAGCTGATTACAAATTTGGCATTGGTATCCCTTTTGTACCGTAATGTTTGTGATGATTTGTTGGCTGTTTTAGGTACCGACAAGCATAAATAAATATCTCGGGCGGACCTTGTCTGGAAACATGAAGCAACGTGGCACAGTTCCAGGTTGCGTGGATGACTTTCCATAAACATAAAGCTGCATTGACGAATCAAAATGTTGCTTTGAAATAGTGTTTCACATTATTTCATTCAATCGCTTTTCCTGCCGTGCTATTTGGTTTGTCGACATTGCCTTTGACAACATCATGTTTTCGTGCCTTTGATGTGTTGCAAAGCAAAATGCTCCGATCGATTGTTGGTTGGTCACGGGTGCCTGAAAAAGACTGGTCGGAAACCATGCGGCATATGAACCGAAAACTGGCATCTGTAAACCGGTCTCTTTATTGTCTGGCTTGGCCGTGTCAACTTTTCAAACGACAGTTTCAGCTTGCAACAAAAATCATGAAGACCAGGGATTCCTGGGCTGCAATCACTTCTCCATGGGTTCCACAAACATATTGGCAGATGAATTTTTTGATTGAACCCCGGCGTACGCAAGGTCGTCCATCAAAACGATTGGATGACTAGTTGGAGAAATTATTGGAATTTCATTTTCAGGAAAAACGTCGTCCATGCAGCACGGGATGGACTGGAACGGTCCTTCCTGGCACAAACATATGTACAGTTTTGCAGTGGCTTATGTGCTTCTCAAATTTTCCCCCACGTCCTGTGTAGGATCGAGGCGATTCGGACGCGCGAAAGAAAGAAAGAAAACTCGGGGTGGACCGGACGAAGCATTAATTCACGGGAGTCCGCCAGGATTTGTGGCCGGGACCCAAAAAAAGGGCCAAGACCCGAATTCGTAGTTTGTTTAAATGATCGTTATCGGGTTTTCGAGGGGACTATATTGGTATAAATTGGTTTTCCAATCTGGGTTTTAGTGTTTTTGTGTTTGTTGTAGGGTTTGTGGCACTTGCGGCTTTGGGATTCGTTTTTTTTGTGATTTTTGTCTTCTGGCTTTATTGGATTTTGATTCAGTTGCTTGTGGTTTGTTTGTGTTTTTTTTTTTGCTTCATGCATCAAAAAATACACAAACATAGTAATTAATGTTTGGTTTCTTCGTTTTGGTTTGTTGATTTTTTCCGTCACCCTCTTACTTTGTTGTTTTTGGTTGTTTTGGGTTTCTTGGCGGCATGTTGCAACCATCATTCAGGCAACGGGTAGACATAAAATAAAATGAAATGGTAATGTCTTGTAAGCAAGGCAAAATCCAACCAGAGAAGTTATAGGAGCATGTAAACAATCACCTCATGAAACTACTTACGCCCAACGCGGTTGTGCCTCGCAATGGTTTGGTATGGCAATCTAGTTGCACATGTTTTTGATTTGTGATGGCGCATTGTGGGTTTTAACTGCAATCGTGAAAACATGCCACGTGTAATGGGGACAAAATGCAAATCAAAAATGCAAGTGCAGACTCGTGAGACAAAAAATCTAAAATACATTGCTTCGAGTGATCTACACCATGGCATCATTCAAGGCATTTATTTGGACAATCTGTTTGACATTATATTTGACATTACATCTGGCATTCTATCTGGCATATATTCTTGCATCCTATAGTAAGTATATTCTGTCTTCCTTTCTGACATCATATCTGGCATATGCTCTGGCCTTCTCTCTGGCAGTGCATTTGGCATTCTAGCTGCCGTATGTGCAGGCATTCTATTTGAAAAATATTCTGACATTCTATCTGGCATTCTCACTGACATATGTTCTGGCATTCAACCTGGCATTCTGACGATTTTTGTGCCAGGTAATCAGGCATTCTATCTGACATTCTGAATTTTTTTCTGCCCTAACATCTGCCATTTTATTTCGCCTTCTCTTTGATTTTATCCGTTGTTGAGGTTCCGCAGTGCCCACTGCGATCTGGAGCTCGCAGTTGAGGTCCGGCAGTGCCCACAGATCGGGGTGCGCGGTTGAGGTCCGGCAGTGCCCACTGCGATCTGGAGCTCGCGGTTGAGGTCCGGCAGTGCCCACTGCGATCTGGGGCTCACGGTTGAGGTCCGGCAGTGCCCACTGCAATCTGGAGATGGCAGATGAGGTCCGGCAGTGCTCAGTGCGATCTGGAGCTGGCAGTGAGGGGGTGGAGGAGAAGGAAGAGGCGGTGGGCGACGGGCAGCTCTGATAAAATCTAATAACCCTCACCTGGCAGGTGGGGAACCAAAAATGCCTAAAAAAATGTAGTTTGCGCAGTTCGCATTTCGCATGTTTTTATATTTGTTTCTTCGGTTTTTCCGTCTTTTCTCAAAATCATGTTTGTCCAATTGGCCCCTGATCTGATTTGCATTTGTTCGCAATTTGTTTGCATTTTTTTTTGTTTTTTCATTGTTGTTGTTTTTTACCTCGATTTTTCTAATTTATTTCAAAAATCATACTTATCGAGTTGGCCTCTATCATTTTGCATTTGTTTCTGCATTTTTTTTCGAAACGTTTTTTTCCTTTTGTTTGTGCACTTGGTTGCACTTGTTTGAACATCCTAACACCATGTAACACGTTTCCTCAATACCCGGGTAAAAACGATCAAAACTGAGCATTTGACCTTGTATTTGCCGTGCTTTGTGGGTATCATCATTCAAGATCCCGAAATGCAAAAGGACACAAAACTTGTTTTTCAACTCGAACAGCGTGGCGGTCTAATCCTTTTTGTTATGTCGGTAGAGGAACTGGTATATGTATTCGCACAAGCGGGGATTAATGACTTTGCCATTTCTGATTTTCAAGCAATGCGGCACGAATTTTTTCAGCCACATCCAAGACCTATCTAGAACTTGTGTGCCAGCCAATTTGGCTTTGCCTTAACGTAGCATCACCGTGAACGCAGGCCACATGAACGTTACTCCACCGTCCGCACACCCCACCCCACCCCACCCTCACCGTAGCATCACCGTATCATAAACGTGTCATCAACGTATAATCAACGTACCATCAACGTACCCCTCAACGCAGCATCAACTTGAACGGAGGCCACATGAACGTTATTGCACCCCACCCCACCCTACCCCACCCTCACCGTAGCATCAACGTATCACCAACGTCTCATCAACGTATCATCAGCGTATCATCAACGTATCCTCAACGTAACATCAACGTAGCATCAACTTGAACGCAAGACACAGGAACGTTATTGCCCCCCCCCCCCACCCCACCCCAACCCTACCCCAACCCCAATATACCTCGGGCAACAACGTGCAGCGTTGCCGGGTACCGAGAGTACGTGACACCTAGAACAAGCGCAATTCATCATCACAATTCTTGACATTTTGGGAAAGTAGGAAGTAGGAATGCTTATGGTTGGGGACATGCTGAGGAATAAATTCATGTTGCAATGCTGCACCTACTGGTGGCCTTTTTTGTATTTTTTTGTTGGTGATTGGTTTTCTGTCACAAGTCAGGATTGTAATTTGGGGCGTGCGTGGTGCAGTATGGATGGGAGAAACTAAATGGATCCATTTGCCTATAGAGGGCCCAGCAACATCCATTAATGCCCCTCGATCACTTGATCCATAAATACCAAACAAATTCAATAGATTTTAGTTAGATCCTGCCATACCAAAGAATCCCCAGAAGGTTTTCACATAGACCCTTAGGTTCATTGAAACAGCACCCTATATAATTTGTTTAGTCTGTATCCGAGTTGAGAGGATCGATTCACACACTGTCACGTTCCAGACACACGAGGGTGTTGATAATCGCGCGGGTGTGGTTTTGCTTTCGGTCGATGCTTTGTTCCAGAAGAACGCAAGAAATGGGTGAATAACCGACCGGTTCTTTTTTGATCTCTTTACAATTCCCTGGTCAATTCTTGCGCTATGATTTTGCAATATTTATAAGTCCAAGCGAACACCATCTTGGAAGTTTCAGGCAGGCAGTGCTTTCTTCAAGGACGCGAACTAAATCTGAGAAATCGGAGAGCGCAATTTGACGCACATGCGTTTCTGCGAACGGCGGTGGCCTCAACCCGTGTCGGGGACAAACAAAGCTGCAATGGTGCATTAACATGATGGTAGATGGTGGTATACGGCTTGCCGCCCTTACAGCACACAAACATCGCCGTGAGATGTTGAATTTTCATGAATTTTCTTCCCATCGACTTTCTTCATTGGGGTCGTAGCGCACTACTCGCGGGGTTTGATTTCCTTCCGGTCTGAGCCATGATGGCTCGTCCATGGGTTATCAACACATTTGTTCGCAGAATCTGGTTCCTTCAAATTTTCAGGACCCAGCTGCGCGATTTTTCGATGTTTGGGGTCTGGGGTCGGGTAGGCCTATTGGGGCAGTACAGGCAAGTGATTTGTTCATTTTTTCCGATTCTTTGGCATTCTTGCGATGGTTGGGCCTTGCGCGGTCGCTCGGTAATTGTCGAACTCTTCGCTCCTTTCGCTTCCGCCACCGCCACCCGCCATGTCGATCCACCACATCGGTTTTGGTGCGCTAAGTATACCAACGTCAAAATGTTCAACGAAGGATTGGGTGGTCAGTATCGAAGTCTTGTGGCCACTGTTGGGTTTAATCTCCAATTTGAAAAAGAAACTCCAGTTCTTCCATTGCCCGTCTCGCTTTTTTCTCCCGTCATGTGAGCTTGAAGCGTTAGTCTGTCCTGATGTCTGTACATATCAGAACACCCGCTGATGACGACACTGGGAACGGCAGCTTGTTGTTCCCTGTGCAGCAGGGATCGGGAGAAACGAACAGAACTCCCACGCCTTTAATCTGTGCACTTCGAATCAGCAGACTCCTGACCTTCAACTTGCACGCCACATGAAACCACACCGCTTTATCAGACTGAAGAAGCTAAGAAGCATCAACAGGCCATCTGAGGAGATAGAAAATCCATGGAATTTCTCCATGTAAAAAAATTGGCTAAGTACAGGATTACATTGGAAATCTACAAAGAAACCTGGTATGTCAGCTTCCAACATGGATGATTCTTGAAATATATGTTTCCTCACAAGTCGCACCGCACGACTGCAAACATGTTCCGCTGACTGAAAGTCTGCTGGCCGCGGTCGCGGATCATCCACGCTATGATGAACTATCAGATCAGTGGCCGTGCTAAAGCTCTGAGAACATCGTCAATTCCAACAGATCCACAGCCATAATTGCCATCAAAATCACTATATAGTGGGTAAAACAATGCCATAAAGCACCCATTTGGGAATGGTTGGAATCCGTCGACAAAAAATGATGAAATTGGGGATGGTTGATTATTGTTTTACCAACATTAGTGTTCATTTCTTACGGTTCACACCCCTATTTTTGGAGTTGCTCACCTATTTCATCCTTTATCCTGTAGGGTCATCGTAGGGTGCTTCCCAGGGCTTTTTCCCAGTTCAGAACATCATCCCAAAGTTGCCCCAGGGCTAACCAAGCAAAAATGACCAACTTCCAAGATTTGCGGTTGCTTGGGGAGGCAAACCAAGACGGGAAATAGACCAGTCAGAAAAAATAGTCACCCCAAAAAAAGGATGGCTGTCCAACGGTTCTACACTTTTTAGGGCGTTCCTTTTGTAAACACGTTCTTCACCATCAATCGCACCATTGATCTTCGCTAATCACATGCCACGATCGCTGGAGCCAGGCGCATTGGGCAAAACAGGCCCAGCGGTGGGAAGTGTCGCTGGCTGATCCATCAGGGCTCAGGTGGTTGATCTCAATCCCCAACAAGATAGAAAATGGATGGTTTATAATGGAAAATCCCAAGCTAAAATGGATGATTTGGGGGTACCCCTATTTTAGGAAACCTCCATTTCTATTGTAGTTGGACTTTTACAATTCGGCACCTCTTTGAAGGGGTACTCTAGTGTCAATGGACGAAAGGCCAGCAGTTGAAAGGCACTGTAAGTTCAAAAAACTGATTTGCAATGGTGGAACAAACAAATTCCAATAGTTGAAACATGTTGAACCTGTTATTTCAACGTTGCCCTCCATAGTAGGTTGATAATGTTCTTTAATAAGCCTCCAATAGTGATTGATGATGGCTACTCACCCCTGCAAATGGCCTTATTGGATGGGGATGACAATTCTATAAAATGTCTTGACTTTACGAATCTTTGAAAAACAACGCCTGAAGCATGTGCTCTACAATCAATGAGCCCTAGTGAGGCTTTTCTGAGGTTTTTCCTAGGTCAACCATGTTGATATCAGTCAATTGGGGATCATCATCCAATTGTTTGGTGAAACCACCGGCCAAAGTCCTATGGCAAAGCCAATGCCGGAAACCTTGATGATGGGATGGCTGAATTTAGTTCCACCGGTAAAGCTACTGGAAATGTGTGCAAATAAAAGCCCATGCTCATAGGCTTATGGGGATAGGTCAAAACCTTGTACCCCTGGTGAACACCAAAATATCTGGCAAATGGATGCTCATCTCCTTATTGAACGCTTCCATTGGTTATAAATCACAATTTTTCTGAACTTGAACCGACAAAATCTGGGATGGTCTTACCATTTCTACAGGTCTAAGTAAAAGGAAGACACCACCTGGCCACTGCCTCTGGAACGAGAACAGCCAGCTGTGGCTCTGTGCCGGGCAGCGTGTGAGGTCGAAGCAAGGCGGCTTGGTTTTTGTGACGTTTCCAAGATTGGCCAGTTGGCCAACTGCAGATAGAGCCGGCGATGTCACCTCCCAGTTGCAAGTGGGAGTCCCTGAGATCTCCAAGATCAACTGATGTCAAACAAAGAACCAACCAAAATGGGCAAGGATTCATCCTTGCAAGTCCCTACGATGGATGCAAGAGTTATGGACGAACATTTCATCTCTATGGGTGTTGATTTGGACTTCACCGGTTTGACTTAGGCACAGTGTTTATATAACTGTGCACAGTGATGGACCTAAGCATTTAATCAGGGGTTTCCAGAGCGCAGTCTCATCCCCGTCAGAAATACATATGCCCAATGAAGATGATATTATGCAAAGGGGAGTCAGCTAAGTGAACTTGAAATGATGGTCCCCGAAACACAAATCGACTTAAAACTTCCTGCAAATGGGGGCCCATTGAGCGCGGATGGGTCTTCTAACTTCCATATATGAAAGTTGGCCATCATTGCAAGGCAAAGGTTAAAGGGATTAAAACTAAAATTCTGCCAATGAATCCAACGTATAGGTGTAGTCTTATCCAGAAGTTTGTAGGCAGATCCCAGGCACCTGGTAGTTTGATTCACTTTTCCAGTAAAAGGGTTGAATGAACAGACCCTCAGACCCTGGTCGTTGGTCTGCATCTCCGGCTCAACCACCAATTCGGCCATCTTTTTTGCAATTCTTAATTGGCATATCCAACGATCATTTCGAGCCATCCCTATTTCGATCGTACCATCCGTGGATGTCTATGTCACGGGTTTTGCTGCCGCTGCAAAGACTTGCCACATGCAACTGACCTCACTGGACTCTAGACTGGCTGCCCGCTGCTGCATCTGCACTGAATGGGGAGCATCTGAAAAGGCTGTTGCGATGAAATCGCAAGGGATGCATCATTGATAATAGTTGGGTTATGTTGGGTTATAACATGTTACAACTAACAATATATGGATTGTAATAACCATCCCATAATCGATTCAAATGATGTCGCTTTCGCATGTTCTGGACCTTTGACCGGGAGTTTCATGCTGCAACTCTCTTGCGGTAGACAACCGAGGGAAAAAGTAGAAAACCAGAGGCATCTACTCTAGCAACCAGAGGCATTTACGCAATGGTTCTGGAAAAACGGTTCCCTCTCTGCTTTCATCAACCCCATACATCTAAGATTGAATAGAAGAAGCCACAAAAGCCACAAAAGCCAAGAAGCCCAAAAGCCGAAAGCCGAAAAAGCAGCCCCAGACTGTTAAACCAACAAACAAAAACCAATGAACTAGCAATGTTAAAAAATACCCCCTCGTTAGCAGAATCCCCAGTGGCTTATAGTTATAACTTATAACATGTTGCAACCCAACAACTTACCACTACGTCTGATCAAAATCACCAATGTGTCTTGCGAAATACACATATTCATGGTTGCAACCCAACAGCTCAAAATCAATCACCAGGCAAAAATCCGTGGATTGCACGTGGGTTTCTTCAGATTTTTCGCCTACTCCAAATCCTGAAAAAAAATAAACAGTGGCTCGGCTGGATTTTCAGAAGTTTTTGCAAGTACTGAGGCCTCAGAGGCTCCAGTGCATGCGAGGGATCAAACAAATTACCGTGCATTCACTGTGTATTGGCATTCGAATTCACGGCTCAGGGTACAGCCAGAAATCTTGCCCTGGTCATCCTAAGCTGCAGCACCGGCTGATGGCCTCCGGCTGAGTGTGTAAAATCAGGTGAAGCATCAGGGAAAACTCAACTGGGATGATTGGTTTCCCTCAAGACTAATCTGGACAAATTATAGCAATTCACTAACCTGAAAGCTGTTTTGGGATCATTTCCCCAGCACCATCATTCTTGTGAGCTCACAGTGAGTCGCAACATAGTTTATCCAGAACAATAATGATAAACCACTGTTACAATCGGTACACCCCCTACTGAGTAATTTTTGTTTCTCAATTAATCCTGGGTTATGGTCATCATGGTCTCTCTGCAATCATCCTAAAGATGGTTTTGACTACTGGCCATCTGTGGTCGAAAAAGTGGAACTGGAACTGGTCTGCACACAGGATGACCCTCGTTAGCAAGTTTTGGCAAATCTCACTGGCGACCAGAAATTTTCAACTGGCCACCGTTCAAAAATTCGGCCGGGAACACGATAAGCACCTCTTGAAAAACGATGTACTTCACGATAAACTGCTCTGGACTGGGGTGAAGGAAATCATTGTTTTAATCTGCAAGAAACCATGATGTTTAGTTTGCCCCCTCCCCAAACATAGGCACACTTCCGGCTGATTTCCCCTTCCATGAATTTCCTGTTCATCACAGTGTCTCAAGATGCTGATCTTGGAGCTAATAGGAGACATCAGATTTGGGAAGCATGGCAGCCAATACGAGAAGAAAACACTCAAATAACAGCCACCATCTGCAGGCCTCGCGGCATACATCCAAAGCCTCCCCTATTGCAGTAGAGTTCATTTCAGCCGTGTGGTTTGGTTTTACCTTTTGGTACATCAAATTAGCTATGGAAATTCACCATTGTCACTGGGTAAATCATCGAACTAAATGGGCCATGTTCCATACAGTAGCGATGTTGGATTTGCGGTGATTAGCGGAGGGTACAATATGTTGGGCTGTTCATTCATGTTCACCTACGTCTTTTGTGCGGTATCCTACTCGTCCTGGGATTCGCATTCCCAAGGGCGCTACATGACAACCGAGCGCTGGTGCAAGGTCTGAAAAAACTGGCTGATGCAAAAAAAACGCAGATCAGGAAGATTGCCAAGCACTGCCGGGGTCACCAAGTCTAGTCTTTCAGACTTGGCAAAGACTTAGTCTTAGGTCAAAAAAACCATTGTCCCGGCAAGAGACCCCAAACAGTGTGGGGGTGTGAGGACAATGTATGTTAATGTATGATAATGTATGATAATGTATGATACTGAATGATGATGTATGATAATGTATGATAATGTTCTACCGTCAGCCCGAAACATGTGGCATGCTGTGCTCCGGCTACCTAGGCGCTGCCAAATATAATTCTTCATGAATGGTTCATCACGATCTCTCGAGCAAGAATCACCAGGAATCCCGCCTGCACTTTTTTGCAGCCATATGCCCTGGATGCAGCTGCCTTCCACACAGCGGCTTCTTTCATAGCCTGCTTATGTGCAGACCATGGATTCAGGTGCCCACTGTCCTCATCTCACGACGAAGCATGTCATTGTGTCTGCGCGCATAGGAGATGACATAGAATCTCTGCACTTCCGGGTTCATGGGATTGAAAGTCGAATCCGATAGGACCGTCTAGTAAGAGCGTCCGGGTAGACCGTCCGGCCAGAACGTCCGGCTAGACCGTCCGACTAGGGGGGAGGGGTCCATGTACCTCGGAAGTAGGTTTTGGAGGTCTCGGAACAAGGGGGTTCAACACCGGCATCGCTGGTAAAACGAGACCTTTCGAGAGGAACGACGTCTAGACGTAAATCCGTGCGAGCCTGCGCAGTCGAAACACACATGGACATCCCAGACCTGCGCAGTCGAAACGAAGATGGACATTCAACAAGAGCCACTTTATGCGAGAATTTACAGGAAAAATGCCGCACCCAAGATCACGCACCTTGACCGCACCAGGCTTTTACCCTTGCCATAAGACCATAAGAACCCCTCAGTGTGGACACACTGTTTGGGGAATTAACAGGTGATACAAATGGATACTGCAAAAGGGGGCTTGTCCTCATAGCTAAGCTTCGATTGCTGGACAGCCCACCCATCATAACACAATACTTCCCAAATATTTCCCCAATTCATCCACATTTGGGTCATCTCTGTCTCTGGCTTGGCTGTATCTTCTCCAGATCTGCCGCTTGTCACCTGTGCTCTTTGCAGGTTGCCTCTCTGGATGGCGTAACTTTATCCTATCCGCCTTTTTGGCTCAGCGCCAACGTTGAAATCCTGGCCGTTGATCCAATAAATTGACGGATATAATGTGATATACAATGTAGGAAAGCCAAAACTTAACCTTCCCATTTACCAACCATTTGGGGGTCCTTTAAATCATCCCAAACAGGGGTATACCCTACCAGTAGTATTGCACAAGGCGGTGGCGGAAGTTTCAAAGATAGGAAACCTATAGGAGAGGTTGGTTGTTGTGAATGATGGATGGCAGAGCGAACCCACTTATGGACCGACAAGTGGTTGGAGGCAGAGCAGTGTGGTTGTAATGTAGTTGTAGTTGTAGTTGTAGATGTAGTTGCGGTTGCATTTGTAGATGTAGTTGTGGTTGTAGTTGTAGATGCGGTTGTAGTTGAAGTTGTGGTTGTAGTTGAAGTTGTAGTTGCCTGTAGTGTGATGTAGTGGTAGTTGTAGTGGTTGTTGCAGTTGTAGTTGTAGTTGTTGTACTTGTTGTAGTTATTGTAGTTGTTGTAGCTGTTGAAGTTGAAGTTGTTGTTGTTGTCGTTGTCGTTGTCGTTGTCGTTGTTGTTGTTGTTGTTGTTGTTGTTGTTGTTGTTGTTGTGGTTGTGGTTGTTGTTGCTGTTGTTGGTGGTGTTGGTGGTGTTGTTGTTGTTGCCGTTGTCGTCCTTGTTCTTGTTTCTCTTCTTGTTCTTGTTATTGTGCTTCTTGTTGTTCTTCTTGTTCTTGTTCTTGTTGTTGTAGTCGTAGTTGTTGTACTTGTAGTGGTGGTTGTAGATGTAGTTGTAGCTGTAGTGGTACCTGTACTTCTGGTTGTAGTGGTAGTGGTAGTTGTAGTTGCAGCTGTGGTTGTGCTTGTAGTTGTAGCTGTAGTTGTAGCTGTAGTTGTAGTTGTAGCTGTAGTTGTAGTGTGGTTGCAGTGTAGTGCAGTGTTGTGCAGTGCAGTGTAGTGTAGTGCAGTTTGTGGTTTGTAATGTAGTTGTAGTCGTAGCGGTAGTGGTAGGTGTAGTTGTAGTTGAAGTTGTGGTTGTAGCTATGGTTGTAGCTGTAGTTGTAGTGTAGTGTAACGTTCCGAAACGAAGCGATTCTGCGAGACTTCTTCCCTTTTCAAAATTGACAACTTCAAAAACGAAGCAATTCTGCGAGGCTTCCCTAAAAATGGAAAGTTGCGTGTGGAGCTGACGGCCTCGTACCAATGCGTTTTGCGATTTTTTCATGCCGTGTCTCTAAAGTACTGCGCCTGCCACGAAAAAGTGATGCCAGGTCATACGAAGTGCTGCACCTGTCACGCAAAATCATCGTAGCAAACCTGAAGATCTGATGCTCCAAAATAACACTCCTCTCAGGAAATCAACGCCCTGACCTCTCAACATGTGTGCTTCAGGTGTCTCTTGTACTGCGCCTGCCACACGAAATGCATCTTTGCAGATCCTCTTCAAATGTCCCACGCCTGCCATCGTTTTTGAAAATGCTGCAAAACCCAAACCATACTTTTGAAAAGGTACAGGATCCCGGGCGCCTGCCACACAAAACGAGGTCTGAACGCCCAAAAGTGCTCCGAACATGTGGTGCTTTGAACATTTTGACTTCCAAATGTGCTTCGCGCCACAACGGCGTGCACTTTTTCCACATCTCAACTTCCAAAAAGCAGTCCGAGCATGAGGTGTTATGTGCCTTTTTACTTCAAAATGTGCTTCGCGCCACAACAGCGTGCAATTCTTCATCTCTCATCTCCCCAGATGGCTCCGCACCTGCCGCTTTAGCGAGCCTACTTTTCGACCCTCCGGAGCGACAAAACACTGGAAAAACACAGTGTTTCGCGACTTTCCTACCTTTTCGCGCACCTGCATCTTCTCTCTTCGGACTTTCTTCCTGCCTGATCTTCTCTCTTCTGACTTTCTTCCTCTCTGATCTTCTCTCTTCTCTGGCTCTTCCCATCTTGGCTTTTCCATCTGTCCATATTGTCGGAAGTTTGACTTCTAAACTTCCTTCGATAATAAACCTCTACTGGGGATGGTGTTTTATTCGGTCTATCTAATTACATAATATGATATATTACTGTACAAATGTATGTAATATACAATTGAAACCAAATATATATATATATATACATACGCCCTAAAGGTAGATATATCTTCGTGGAAAACCATGATTATTTTCCACATCTTAATCTACTGGAGGGTGTGTAGCCAACAAAATATGATGATACATGTATTACGGTGATACAATGGGATGTCAGGGACACAATGGGATATAAAAGGGTTATGAGGGTAAAACATCAATAAACATCCGCTACCCTCTGGTAAATTAACATAGCTATGGATAATCACCATTTTTTAATGGGAAAATCCACTATTTCTATGGCCATTTTCCATAGCTATGTTAGTTTTCCAGAGGCTAGTTTATTTAAGAGAATGAGATTCTAAGCCATGGGAGTTTGGAGTGTTTGGAGCGAAGACCTGAATCGACCGCGAAGATTTTTTTGGAGTGATTCAGAAGTGGGACTTGAACTGGACAAAACTTGAGGATTTCAACATCATTACTCATTACCCTCTGGTAAACTAACATAGCTATTGAAAATCACCAATTTTATAGGTAAATCCATTACAAATGGTCCATATAGCTATGTTAAATTACCAGAGGGTAATTAATGGACAACCATGGGCAGTGCTTCAAGAAATTTCAAGAATCAAAACTGGGAATCAAAAGTCGAACATTCGGCATGAAAAACCAACAAGATTCGACGGATATGCAGCGACAAATGCCTTATAAAGGGCTGGGTCAAAGCTGAGAGCTGCAGACGATCTTCTTGGTTGAACCACCAAGTATCCTATGAATATCCCATGAATATTCCACAATCGTCGATTGACCATTACTATCCAGCCCAATATCTCATAGCACATCCCACTTGAAGCGTACCCGTCGTGAAAAATCAACAAATCCAACAGGACAGGACTGGACAGGTGTTTCACTTCAATTTCCCCAAGATTTCCAGACGGTCGCCGTTCAAACCCTGAAGCTACTGGGTATCTTCGCCCGCATGAAAAGTGGCGTTTGGCCATCCAAAGTGCTGCCCCCTAGTCATGACTTTGTGCATAAGCCCAACCAACCAAACCAACTTAGCTATCTATGAGGCACTTGTTGATGTCTTGCCAAATTTACCATCCCTCTGCCGATTTGGTCATCTCATATCAGTGGATCCCTTGGGGTCTATGGCTATGGGTCAAAGCCCTGTGAATTTGCCCAAAATCCATAGATATTCATCCCCCAAACACATGTTGGAGAGTTTAACCCCATGAACTTCTCATAAAACACCATGTTTGGTTTTGTTAAACCCCCGTTTTGTTTCTTACTTGATCCAACTTTTTCATGGGATTCTTCCGAAACCGGTCGAAACAGCTCTGCAGCCAGAGCGGCTTGAAATCTATACGCTGTACGACATGGGATCCTGAATGGGCACCTGAGGGATAGATTGCCATCCAAAGCACAGTGCAAAACCCCCTGCAGCCTGAGGAAAATCACAGGTTTTCATGGGAAAAATGGCTCTGAGCATGGATAAACCTCGATTTTGCTAGCTTAGAGGCTTAGAGTACCGACCAAAAGGGTGCCAATCATTGAATACGCAAAACAAACGTCAAACAAAGTACCATCCCATTTTTTGGGCTACGGCTACACCTCTAAGATGGGTGACTCTTAAACCACAAAACCCGAGAGATTTGTTTTAGCGAAACATGCATCTTCCACGTTTATCCTACCTGAAACTGACCACGCAAATGGACAATGACCACTCGAAAACAGTGCAGTACCTGAAACTTGTTGGGATAATATCACTTCCATCCTGGTCCGTCCTTGTTGTATTGAGCAAGTAACCATAAGTGACCTAGACATCTGCCCCATGAGCCCATAGCATGACCCCCCGAGGGTTCATCGGATGGGTCAAGGTGCCACTTCAGCTGGAGCTTCAGCCTTTGGAAGGGAAGCTGCGATCAAAAATCAGAGAAAAATCAGAACTAGTACCCTTTGGTCCTCTGGTCATTAAAAAGAAATTGACTATAGTTATATATATGATTATATATGATGTTATAACATTATATAACCATATCAAACCATAGATGACCGCATTCAACCATAGTTAATTGACCGTGTTAAACGATAGTTTACCACATGTTTGAGCAGTAAATCATCTTCCGTCACATCGTCAAGAATCGTCCCGGTGGGGGCGGTAGGATACCCTGGAAACATGATGACTTTGAAGCCGTGGTTGTTTAACATCAAAATGGGAAAGTCAATGGATTGGTTTAAGGGAAAATCTTAACCAGAAACCAATGACTTTCCCATGAAATATGTTTGTGTTTCATGTAAAATTTCCCTGAAACCCATCCAATGGAAAAGGATGAAAA
This sequence comes from Symbiodinium sp. clade C Y103, assembly GCA_003297045.1. Lineage (NCBI taxonomy): Eukaryota > Dinophyceae > Suessiales > Symbiodiniaceae > Cladocopium > Cladocopium sp. clade C. The sequence goes on from BGPT01001597.1 coordinate 109,265, forward strand.
ACCATGAAAAAACTATGAGTACTATGACTATGACTATGAAACCATTCTGAAACCACCCGTCACATCCCTTCACCAATTGGGAAACATCCATCTTCTCGCTATTCGTATCACTCTATGTCTCTCGACAAATGACAACAAGAATTCCGTAACTTGACAAAAGGGAATCAAAAAACAAAAAAACGATTTGTCGAATGATGCCGCCTACCAACCATCATCTGGTTTGAGATCCTCGTGAGTCCTGAGATCACTCTCACTTCCCTAACCATCTCAGACCCATCGAACCGAACCACGTAATAAGACCAGTTAATCCTGAGCCAACCGTCATTTCTGGACTATATAAGATATCAAAAAATTATGTCCTTATATATGTTGTCTTTTGGCATCAAACTATCTCCCTAAGTGTTTTGGTGCTCTGAAACATCCAATATTTGGATTTCTCTGTAGGGTGCCTTCCAACTTGATGGTTTATCATCATGTTCCCTTCCAAAAGGGCCAGTTGGTACCCCCTGTTTTCAGACACACCCATACTGGTATGCGTTTTAAACTACAAACCATAGTTAACCATATCAAACCATAACAAACCATAGTTAACCATAGTGAACCATAGTTTCCCATCCTTTCTCCATCAATTCCCCAGAGCCCTACGCCATGGCCGCCATGGCCGCCATGGCACCGTTCGCGCTGGCGCAGGCAACGCCGGCAGCGGTGGACCCGGCTCCCGGGGAAAGGCGGGGAAGATCTCCTTCGTTCTAGGCGGAGACCCCCCGGCAGAGGAATTACGCATTGCCATCTCTGGCTTGAGGTTTTCCTACTGCGGTTGCCCTCTGGTAAACTAACATAACTATGGAAAATGGCCATTTATAGATATTTACAATGGATTTTCCCATTAAAAACGGTGATGTTCCATAGTTGTGTGGCTGTTTACCAGAGGGTAACAGGACAGGTACTCTACCACCAGCTTCAAGAGAATGTCGTGGCCAATAGTCGTTAACATGGTGATGAATGGTGATGAATGGTGATGAATGGTGATGAATGGAGTTACCCTCCGCGAATCAAACGTGGCAATGGGAAATACCAAAAAAACTGGAGGTTTGTAGCTGGGAAAATCAATGGGAAATCCCCTGTAGATTAATGGGATACCCAATGGGATACTTCATGGGATATTGTTAAATGGTTAGGTAAAGGATTACTATAAATGGCAATCAATGGTTAATAAGGATATTTGCCATGGCTATAAATGGTTAATAATGCTTATTAGTGGCTAAGATTGCCGCAGAATGACAGAGCTTGGAAACCATCGAACTAAGTAGGGATTTCCCAGCTAGCCATGTTTGATTACCGGATGGCAAAACCTGTTGGAAAAAAACAAAAAACGAGTCGTTCAATTAGTTGACATTAGTTGACCAACCAACAAAAATGGGAAAACTTAACTAACAAACATGGAGATTCGACCCAATAATCATGGATATGAATGGCTTGATTTGGGAAAAAGCAACAAATATGGCTACTAACAATCATGGGAATTTGAAGTGATTTTTCTCCGATTGGATATTCATGGGGATTTTAGCAACAAACGGGGAACTCATGGTTATGGTGATTTGACCAATAAAATTGGGCGTATGAAATCAAGAATAGGAGGGTAAATATAATGGGTAATATACCCCCAGGTAATTTCTTACGTAGCTATAGCTATAGATAGCCCAAAATGCCGCACCGAACTGGTGGATTACCCAAGGTATCCCTAATTTACAACGGGTGTATTATGAAGGGATTCTGAGTTCATGAGTAAATGATTATCTGCAATCATCAACCACCTGTTTTTACTCTGATCATATGAGTTATGTCTGAGAATATTGGGGAAACCCACGAAATCTCAGAGTTTATCACAATCTTCCACATTAAAGTTGCCAATTGGGATATCCCCCATGGACAAGCTTTGGTGCACACGAAAATAGGTGTATAGCCACAGCTGCATGTTCATCCCCCAAGATGTATATTATATATATAGCATCATGGGTTTTGACCCATTCCATCCCATTCCAACATCTGTCTAAATACGCATTTTTGTTGGCTAAAACTCATATGTTTGTTGATTCCAAGTTGGAAACGCCAATATTGATAATGGTCCATGGTGTAATGGTTGGTCGGATTCTTTGGTAATTTCGGAGTCTATAATTATCTACTCCAGGACTATTGGAATTCATCGAAGCCATCAATCTGCAGGAACACATGTTAGACCAATCGTCAGAAGAAAAGGGAACAAGGTGGAGGGATCCAACCGAGGATCATCTTCTCAAGTAAATATCAACCATTGTCTATAATAAGAATGTTTACCCTCTGGTTATGACTAACATAGCCATGGAAAATCCCCTATAAATGGAGGTTTCTAGCTGGGAAAATCATCCAAAATTAGCAAATTTCTATGGCTATGTGAAATAACCACAGGGTAATAGTAAAGTAAAGATGGATGGATGCGCGGTACACGAAATGATCGCCAGAAAGTGTGGCTGCTGGTTGAACTTCTTTTTATCCCGAGGCTTGCGTCGATCTTTTACAGGACATGGGAACAACCTCTCTGCATCTCTGCATCTTCTGCCACGTTTCGATGGACAAGCATGACTTCCAGCAAAAAATCCAACTACTCAAGAGATTTCCAACATTCAATCCCAACTTTCAATCCCAACTTTCAATAGTTTTCTGATTTTTTCTGACAGATTCGGAAACATCCAGATTGGACGGACATTCACCCTGAAGGTGTCACCATCTGTCACAATCAGTCGCCATCTCATGCATCCCAACTTTCAAAGTTTCCGACGGCGGAAAACATGGAAAACATCTTCGTAAACTTTTTAACCACCTTGTAAGTATGTGTAATTTCCCAAGATGTTCCATGGATTTCCCATAGATTTCCATCCATACTTTTTTTCCATAGATGTTCCATAAGATTTTCCATAGATGTCCATCAAATTTTACATGGATGTTCCATTGAAACCTTGTAATTTCCCATAGATTTTCCATCGCCATCCAAGCCATCTAAGCCACTGGTCCCCCACCTGCTGATGGTCCTCCCTCACCTGTGTGGGCACCTCCGCCGAGACGGGAGTTTTTGGAGAGGAAAATAGGGAGGAATCCTGGAAATCTCTGGGAAATCTGTGGAAAATCTACGGAAATCTATGGGAAATCTGTGGAAAATCTATGAACTCTATGGCAATCTATGGAAAATCTATGGACATCTATGGGAAATCTATGGAAAATCTGTGGGAAATTGAAAGTTGTTTGTAAAGTTTTGTTTAGAATACATACTATCAAACCAGGGATGCATCATGAAATATGGATAGGGGCTAAAAGCTATGGGCAAATACTTGGAGGTATGAACATCCAGTTTCCAGCTATAACGGGGTTCATGGGGGGTACCAGTGTTTTCACCCATCGCCATATGGGGGTTCCAAACCAGTTCTTGCCCTGTTCCAAACCAGTTCTTGCCCTTACTAGCAATTCTGGGAAGGAATCAAATGAACTCGGGACATCCATGAACGATAATGTATATAATGTCATACAAACTAACCCAAACATGAAAATGCAATAAACCAACACTCAGTGACAAACATGGGATGAGTCAGAAGTTTGAGTCAGATTGGTTGGCCATTCATTTTGTGGTATTAAAACAGCCATGCCAGTTCTGCAGTGAAATTCATCCAATTGTCCACCTCAGATTCCTGCTCATCCTCGATCACAGCCTGGTGCCGGGTCAAAACTGGGGTGCCAATGCATCGCAAATTGGATCATGTCTAGTTTAGTACTAATCCATGTCAGTTTATACGGTTTCAGTTCAGTATTAATCCATATCAATCCATCCTTTTTTTGGGGGGGTCCACAACACTCATACCATCAAGATGGGGCTGTTACCCCAATTTGCTGGGGAACCCTGACGCATTTCTTCGGGATACCGTGTGTCAAGGTTGAATTGTCTACTGAATTATACTGAATTCTGGGTCTCATTCTGTGCGATCAGTGGTTTTTGTTTCTCTCTATTTAAGGAAACCTGAGGCAATCCAACGAGTGGACGACTCCGAAGTCATCAAGAAAAGGCATGACTGCTTTTGGGCTTCACCATGGTTCACACCAGCTCTTGACAGCCAAAGACTTGGGAGTTTCAACCAGATTCTGTCCCAGCTCCTAGGGGATCCCAGGATGATATCACTCTGCCGCAGGGCATTCGATGCATTGATGATCTGAATTCATGAAATCATGCCGCAACCTAAAAAACACATAGAATTGCCATGTTTCCTTCTTATCTGTGTCATGTCATATATGGCTTGTGTTGATAGATACATGTATAGATATGAAACTCATTCAAACTATGTAGTTGTTTCCACGTAATCATCCCCAAATTACTATATACATACATATCTTGCATCCCTATGGATCCATCCGTACCCTCTTAGGAAGTGTTTGGCCTCGCCCGTGTGGATGAAGCAGAAGGACAGCACAAAGAAGGGGATACTGACCTCGCTTTCTGCGACAATTCATGGTGAAATCCATGGTGAAATCCATATTGTATAATCTTAATGGGATCTTATTTGATTTTTGAATATTTATGACATGCCATCCAACGAATTTCACTACCCCAGGTCGTTGGTAGCAGGTCCAAGCTGGGCAGCCCACCACCACCATCAGGGTGGAGTTCATCGACACCACCACTTTCCTAAGGGAGCCGTTGGCTTTGAAAAACGCTCACCGCCTAGAAAAAGCGCTGCGGAAGGTGGGGAAAATGGGGGAAAAATTCCAGCCCAAATTGCCGTTGTTCATGTGGAAAAGAAGGATCAACCACTGGATGAGTTGTCTTCAACATTTGCAGATAGGTTTCAACTCCCGGAAACGGAGACACGTGAGTGAATTGAGGACTGTATTTCTACGTAGGAAAACCAAAACTTGAAACTACCCATTGCATTGGGGATGATCCATTGAAGTGAGGAAATGGATCAGTGATGTCCTTGCCCCCGTAGTTGAGCCGCCCATTAAAAAAAAAACATATCGTCACATGGGATTCATCATCACGCCAGTGTGAAGGATGGACATAAACAGCACTTTGATGTACTTTCAATGTTTCACACTACCAACCAGAAAGAAGGTGTTTTCCCCAGGAAAGACTACTCTAGCAATTGACTTCTGTCTATGTAACAAGACAAACCTACCTGGAAAGCTCCCAAAAGATTGGAAGCGAAGCAGTCTTAGTTTTGTCTAAATCAAGAATCGCCCACTTCGGGCTGGACACTTCATCATGAATCACCTATCTTTGTTTCAATTCCTACTGTAACACTCCGCTTTTTTCAGCTCCATGGCTGGGAAATCGCCGATTTATAGATGATGTTCATTGATTTTCCCATGAACATCTCCAGTTCGGCGGCTTTCCCATCAGAATCCACCCATCCACCTGGGCCTTTGGGATTTACCAATCAACCCGGCCAAGCATCATGAAATCATCCGGCCGACAGAGCAGCAAATAGCGACCTGGCTGGTGACGGTCCCTCAGTGCTGGATGATGATTTCTGATTCATGTGCTCTTTGCCCTATGACTGGGATGATGTTTTTAATGACCCCCAGTCATGGTTGGTTCATGGAATGGTTGATTATTGGCTTTATCACATTTAACCAGCAAAAAACAAAGAAATCTTCCCAACTACATTGCGATTGAAAGGGAGAAGTTCTGGGTCGTACCACATTACATGTCTCAAGGAATGTCAAACTTTGCAATGCTATCAGCGATACTATTAGATGATTCCGGTGTTTTTTCGCCGCCCATGAAATGGCCTGCATCCATTGAAAAGATGCACAACAGGAGCATGGATAATCCTGCACAGCTGGCAATGCGAAGATAGAGGATAGGGAGCAAAATTCAGAACCATCCGGGAGACAAAAGGTGAAAGTCTATCACATTCAGTAGGTGAAATATCTGAAGAAAACTGAAGTGGTGGTATTCCTTATGCTCTGGGATGGCTCATCAACATCCACAAATCCGGTCTGGGATCTAGTCCGTCACACTTTACAGGTTGGAAGCCATTTCGGGTCATAGGGCTGTGCGTGAAAAATGAGGGCTAGACCTCCAAACACCGCCTTTTTTTCATGGGGATAATGATGATTCACCAATGAATGGAACGGGCTTTTTGCCCGAAATTTCAGATGCCAAAGCCATCATAAACCCATCAACCCCGTCTTGGCAACATGCCCAGGAGCGGCTGGTCTCCTGTGGACCCCAGAATGATGCGATCCACTTCGCGGAGAATTAAGCGACTCACCAAAACCTTTGGAGTTGCCCACAGGATCGCAGGATTCATGGTGAGATAATCGTGATATGATGAGGATTATGATGGGAAATTATATACCCTCTGGTTATGACTAACATTGCCATGGAGAATCCCCGAACTCAATGGAAGTTTGAATGGGAAAATCATCCAAAATCAATCATTGTCCATGGCTATGTTAAATAGCCAGAGGGTATGTATATATATATATAAATTATATATCAACTCACCATAATTGTGTTATATATATATATAATGGGGATATGATTCGTCAATAGATGGGTGAACGACAAAAAATAAGGGTGGGACCATCAAAATTGCCTTGGCGGACGGTGTTCCAATCTTTTAAACCCCACTAGCCATCTACCATACAAGTATATATACAAAGCTATTGTGTAAATTCATACAAGACCATCACAATCACAATCAACCACATCGCTTCATCAAAAAACTGTTGACAGTCTAGCAGGACTCATCAACAGAGTCTTCATCATACAAGATCATTTTTCAGCATACGTTCATCGTTTTTGGTCGTCATCACAGGTTGGCAGACCAATTTATGGGGTGTTCAAATAAGATGGGAAAACTAACCGCTATAGGAAACCCGCAGGCCAGAGATGGCAATGCGTAATTCCTATGGTCAATTGCTAGGAATCATCTCCTCATACATTTGCTGCTGTAATGAGCAGCCAATAGTCAATATCAGAAGCCGAATGACTGTTGGAGCGTTCCTAATTGCTGATTATGGACCAGATCCCATTTCATGACGTCGTGAGCTTTTTATTTCACAGCACGATTCTATATTTTTTCCTGATAAAACCGTTCACAGGTGGCAATACTGAATGCTGATAGCCCTACCGGGCGCCAACTCGTGCTCCAACTTTTGGACAAGATGCGTTGCACGCCGCACCTACGGCCCAACCAGGCGCCTCAATTTACGAAACGTCAGAGGGTGTTCGATCATCGGAGTTCCGTTTTTTTTGTGGAAACCGGCAGGAAATTGGAAAACGTGGCAAACCCAACAAGAAACCAGCCTCAATTTTACAAGAAATGGGCGCTTTACACCTTCCCCCCGCTAGGGGTTAACTATGCGTTCACCACATTATATATTTGACAAACATGGGATTTGACCTGATTTGAAAAGCCAATCCACTAGTAATCTCGAAAACGTCTATGTGGATTTATCCGGGATTCATCCAATGCATATAATGTCATACCAAGACAAACAGAAGCGACATCCAATGTAGCAAACCGTCATATCCGCGCTCCAAAAATGTGGTTCAGTTCTTAAAAATCCACACAGCCCACAGCAGCTTGTTGCAATAAGTTCAGTCTGTGATCCACTGGTCTAGCTGAATCATAAACCTTCACCAGGCTGAAAGAATTTTTGCATGAAACTCCTTGGTCCTTGATCCATGGATAACCCGATATATTTCTGTGGGCTTGGTCATTGTCAGATCATTCCAATTCACACGCACCTCAGATACTTCTCGCTTCTAGATTATTTCCACATCTTTTGGGATGGCCCTCGGTTTCGATTGATTCAGCTTAACTCCTGATGTTCGGCATACAGAAATCCCCAACTTTGATCGTTTATCGCTGAGAAAATTGTTGACCTCTTGTGGGTCCATTGGTCATTGATGTTAGGTCACCATACGCATATGGTTTGTGGAGAAAAATCCTGGAATCCCCTGGTTGTCAAATCAAATAAGCTGATTCTTGCAATTGTGTATCTCCCCATATGGAAAATCATAGATTTTGACCCATCTCCAGATACAAACATCCCTAGTTGTTTCGTGAAATCCCTAGTTTCGGCTGCTTCATTACACCCCCATGATCTCAACTTCCATCATATGCGCCATGGTCAAAACGGGGATTCCTTGTCGGTACTTTAGTTTAAGCCCCAGTAATAGATCGATGGCCATTCCTTCTTACGGGAAAACCATTCGACTCTTGACCACGGCACGATTTAAATCCCCTCATTGCCATGGCCAGGGGCCTTCACTTGATTTGTTAAAGGATGTTAAGAGGACAATCTTCACCGAAAAAAACCGGAAACATCCAGAATTACACAGCAAATATCAGGTGATGTCAGGTGGTTTAGGATATTTTAGGAATAGTTGTTCCCTGGAATATTTCAGGAATGGATTTTCCAAGGGTTTTTCCCGGATTTTCCCAGCTGTACCAAGGTGCCAAGCACAGGATCAACAGCTTTGGACCCCTTTGCATCAGCACCCTGGAGGCCACCTCAGGTAACGTGGTGTTCTACCGTGAAACAAGGCCTCGGCCCCGTTCCCCATTTAAAATGGCTGTTTTAGAGGTATATTATGCATGTATACATATATATATATATATATATTGAACTGTATATATATATAACTATATATATATATAACTATATATATAAATATATATATATAAATATATATATATATAAAAATATATATATATATACATATTTATAGGATGAGTCATGATAAGTCCCTATATGAACAATACCCCATATTCCATATATTAACCATTACCAACCCATTATGCTCGTTGATTGATAGGTTTTCCATACAATGGCTTGATCCAAGAAAGGGGTTGGGCAGTGTGATTTTATTGCAGCGAAGTGACCTTCTCATGGACTTATAGCTGGACTTATTCCCCTAAAAATGTTCGACCGCCAGAACGTTGCATCGCTCAAATTTCTATCTGCACATATAAAACATGCTGTGATTCATCCACAAACACATCTGAAGCCCTCGCTGCCCCCCGTGACAAATGTCAAGCGTCTGTTGCACCCATCATTGAGCAGAAGAGAATGGCCACAATCCTTCCAGCCCAGGGGAGAGTTCTCAAAAAAAAGTCACGGGATACCATGTTTGCCCCATTCATGGCAACAAAAAAGATCCATTTCCCATCATTTACCGATAAAACAATGCATTGTTGAAAATTCAGGGAGCAACGCCTCCACAGCATCCAACTGGTGATTGAAAGGATCTGGTTCTGCGAGGTTTTCCAGCTGAACCAAGGTCAGCTGAAAGGTCCCTTTTTTCGATCTGCGGATGCAGTGCAAGTCCCACAGTAAATTTTAGGAACCAAAAAAAAAAATCAAACAAAGTGATGAGAACATTCATGGTGTGTATCAGTTTGTGACAAGATTCGTGAGATACAACGGTTCGCCATGTGCGGCGATCTTCAAGATTTCCCGCGCCGTTTTGAGATACATATATATATATATATATGTATATATAATTATAGGTTGTCTCTTCCCCAACATGGCTAGAAGAGACAATCATGAAGCCTTTTTTGGGAAAAAAAGGTGGACCCACCATCCAAGCAAATTAAGCACTCGATCTCCCCATCTGTTTCCCCAAAACCAGCCACCAGACCCCACGCCACATTCAAATCGAGGGGCTGGAAATGCATGGTAGTCTGGACCACAGCACGGGTCATGCCCCAGAACATGCCTGACATCAAGGTCGTCACAGCCATTAACCTCAGTGCCGCATGTCCCATATGAAATTTACAGCAGATTCATGGAGAAAAGTTACTATGTATAGATACATAAATATATATATATATATGTGTGCTAAATATGTATGAAAATCATTTAGATCATCGCCCTTGTGGGTCGGAAAGTTGTGAGAATAAACAAAAAGTAAACCATTGAAACCACCAATCAGTGATGTTCAGTATTGATGGGTCCACCTTTCTGAGGTGTTCCTGAGCCGTTCGCGACCCTCTGCCCGCTGAGAATGTGAAACGCTCGTGAAGTTCATGAACAAGTGTGGTGAGAACGTGATTCAGTGGGAACACCGAGATGAGAACGCCAACCACATCTAAATACCATAATCCAGTTGACATTCAAATTCATCATGCAGTTGGTAATACAGTAATACACTTCATAGATTCAGATACTTCCCTCACTTCCTCTTTTCTTACAAATATTCAACCATTTTGTTGGCCAATCTTTGGCAAAATTGTTGCTTGCATTCTTGAATTCTACACTGCTACAAGGAGCCGCCTTGCTGGGTTCAGCATCACTCAAGACTGGTTTTCACATCCTAGTTTGTTTATATGGCTTAGTCTGAAATTAGGGAACCCCTATTTTACCAATGGATTATCATCATTTTACCGATTCAAATGGCCATTTCAAGGATATCCCCCATTGACAAAGCCATATCGGTGGTGAGTCGAGGCGGGGGCCTGAGAGTTCTGCCCATTTTCAGGCTACATTTATCGGAGAACCCATGATGACCAAACTAGTAACAGAAATCATTCGGGACTAAGGATGCTAAACTCTTCCCCTAAAACCTAGACCGTCAAAAAAAAAGAACAAACAATCGGGAAAAAAAGTATCCGAATTCTAAATGTAATCTTTAAATGTAATCCAGTGATCTACCCTCCGGTAATGTCCCATAGCTATGGGAAATGGGCCAATTTTTCAATCAGTTCGGTGATTTAAAGTACCTACAAAAAATGTTGAGTTTCCTTAGCTCACTTAGATTACTAACCCTCTGGCAATGAAATGTGGCAATGGAAAATCCTCTATAAATGGAGGTTTGTAGCTGGGAAATTGATCGAACTAAATAAATGGTGGATTTTCCAACCAGCCACGTTCTATATTGATTTTTTAGTCATGATACCCCTTTTATATTCCATTATATCCCTTGACATCCCATTGGGCAATGAAACCATCTTCTGCTCAAAGGGTTGGTCGGATCCAAGGTTCCAATAGTTGATGGGATAACGTTCCTTCATGCAGAAGGTTGCCTCAGCGCAGCTTTCGAGGGACGGTCGAGCCACCCCGTAAAACAAGAGCTGTGTAAGCATGAGGATATCTACCCTGTGCTTATTTAAGATAGCCATGGAAAATGGCCCATTTATAGATGATTTATGATGATTTACCTTTTAAAGATGGTGGTTTTCCATGGCTATGTTAAATAACCAGAGGGTACCCAATATACCTTCTGGTAATCAAACGTGGCTGGCTGGAACTCATAGATGGAGGTGTAGCTCGCTGGGAAAATCATCGAACTTAATCGGGGATTTTTTTCGGCAATCCACATGTTATTGTCGGATGGTACCCTCTGGTAATTCAACATAGCTATTGAAAATGGCCATGACATAGTGGATTTTCCCATGAAAAATTGTGATTTTCCATAGCTATGTTAGTTTCCCAGAGGGTAATCCATGAACCCATGGTGGTTGAGCAGTTGAGCCATCCTCAAAATGAGGCAATCGCCACCTTCATCCCAGTCCAAGACATATTCGCAACCACCAGCTTCTGCTCATTGCCCTACCATTTGTAAACGCTGGGTATTTTTTGGCCCAGGGCCCATAGGAAAAAGTATCAGTTGGATAAATCATCTTGCTTCACAGTGGGAAGTTAAGATGACTTGCAACATGTTGTTGAAACCAAATTAAGGAGACTACTATACCTCGAGCGGTTAGTCATGTTTTTTCTCCAATTAAAAGTTGCCATTTGGGGCTATAAAGGGTAAGACTGGGGGTGTGCCTATCTTTTATCCATACCCTGTCGATCCACAATTTTTGCAATGTGCTGGCACCACCAAAGTCATTCTGCTTCAGCATAGGTATGAAATCCCTACTGGCCGGACAGCCTTCCGTGTTTTCAATTGAGTATGGAGATGGGGGTCAGGTTCTGAACAGCAACTGCTGAAGGTTGCTCTCTTGGCCCTCATCTGATGACACCATGACATGATGACTTGGAGGAAGGCAAAGTGAAGTCAAGTGATGGTGATTGTGATGTTTCCTCTCCATCCCTTAACATGAATAAAGGAACAAACACCTTTTTGCAACTTCTCTGCAATGAGCTGTACTTGACGTTCATGGGGGGGTTCGGCTCTCATCCTTTCACCAGACATACCTTTCGTTATGCTCCCTGATAGCCTTAGCAACATCTTTGTCAGGATGTACTGCATTGTGTTCAACTCAAAAAAACAGGATCTGCACTCTTCGAGTTCTGAAGGATGTTTCACGCAGAGCGCCATAAGTTTCCACAACAGTTGTGCTTCGGGCAGCAAGATTCCTGGCGGGTAATTGGAAAGTTCCGACGAAAGTTCACCTGTTGATATGCTCGAAAAAGTTTCAAAAAGCGACTCTGGAGATTGCACGCATTTAAGCATTACGCTGCCGCCTGGGCTGTACTCTCTTTGCCTCTTACGACTTGTCTTCTGGCTTGTGCAGAGAAACAATGGGTCGACGGGTTCCCCTCCGCTGTCCCATAGTCGCCACTTGTTCCCGCTGAAGTTGTCCAGCGCCACTTCGGCTACGATTGCCCGTACTACCAGCGGTAGCAGCCCGGTTCAGGAAGTTCAGGGTGGATTTGAACAATGAACATATGCTCCACGCTGCCTTTTTCGAGCCTTTGTTCAACTAGCCACTTGTACATGTTGAGTTGCAACTAGTTGCACTGCATACTTGCAATACAAGTTGTCTGGCAGCTCACAAGGACCTTTCCCGAAACGGCGATGCTGTTTCTCTGCAGGCTTTGCACTTCCCATCACCTTTGGGGAGGCGATACCTCCACATGATTGGTCGCCCACTGCTGTTTGATGTCGTTTCGACTCTTTCCAGCAAAGCGAGGATCGTTCTTTGTCACCTCTCGAAATGCTGATCAAGGATGGCATCTGCGTCGAATGGTGTGAAGTACTTGCTCACAAGAGAAGTCACACTCATGCACTTGCGCCCGTTCAAAGTGTATGTATGGGATTCCTCATCAAAGCTGAACTCCGACTCACTGTACTTTGGAGCCAAGCCGTTTTCAAACCAAAACCACCTCAACTGAGCCATTCTGACTCAAGAATCTGAGCCATCTCTGTGCTTCGCCCCGATGCCAGGATCTAAGCCGGACAACAAGCTGATAAATACATTGTTCTTGATGAAACTGATAAACAACAAAACCTGCTAGCAATGCGCAAGCGCTGGATCCTTTGCTCGGTCTCTCTCTGCCGATTGCCCTGCATCATCCCTGGGTCCATTTTGTCTCTTAGATGACTTACCTATAGAAGAATGATGGTTTTCCATAGCTACTTAAGACTAGCAGTACCATTCAACCTTCATCAGCTTTTCACCGCAGTGTCCAATGGGGGGAACCCACCTTTGGAGATGCCAAGTTGCCATGATACAAATGAGGGTTGTGAACCCCGCGCTATAGAAGATCACCTGAATCCAGCTGGGAATGGGTCAAAAATTCCTGATTTGCTGGGTGCTTTCAAGTTTGAAAGAACATCATAGCGGGAATGGGCAGTTAGAAATTGACACTAGCAACCATGGGTGGAATTCCGATGTTCCCTGCTGCTTGTTCAGTAAGGCTCTGAATGATCCATAGTCTCTCGTGGTACTGATCCATCAAAACCATGGAATCCAAATACCCAAAACCAATTATAGATATTTCCCTGCTCCATGGCATTCCATGAATCCCCAGACTTCAAAAAACATTGATCCACATATATATATATATATATATTATATATTATATATATATATTATATATATATATATATATGTGTCTCCAGAAAAGATTTTAGACATTGGAGATCATCTTAAATATGGTTGAACTTCGAACATTGTGAGTATATCATATATATACACATATATAAGATATATGTATCCATATGCACATAGATGCAGGGAGTATGTATATGGAATTGTATACATTATCTAATAATATGTATGTATATATATATATATACACAGATATTCGTTCCATGTTCAAAATCACCATAGCCTTCTGTTTGTTGGCAAGTGCTCACACGCCTAACATATCTTTTCCACCACCTCCTGTCCGATGTCTTGGAAGTGGCCGCTCTGTAAGTCCTGAGTAGCAGATGTTCCATGATTTCGCAGGACTATGTTAGTTTACTGGAGGGCAACCAACCATAACTTTGGGATTTTGGGGAGATGTTGAAGATCCGATTATGATATCTCCAATCTCTTTTTTTTTGGTGCTTAAACCTCAATAAATCGGTGGATCATGGTGGGTGATGGATGATGGAGAAGCGATGGTTTGGTGTTCTTAATGGCTCAAGTGAGCAGGGCCTTTATATTGGATGGTTGGAAGGGATTCCCGTGATGGGTCATAACCTCCTATTACAATTGATCAACAGCGGTTTTGTTTCACTGCTGATGTGTCACGATATGTTCATGATAGTTTCTACTGAATACAGTGTGCTTTGTATTTTTGTTTTTGGTGGCTGTGTCATTGCCTGTTGGTTCCATCTGAATCCATACATTATAGATCTTGGGGCAAGCTGGGATCGACATGCTCTGGTGAACGTCAAAAAATTGAACAAAAAGCCATTGGGGTCCTGCAATTCCCATGGTCATACTTGGTTTCGGTACAACCAATGAGATATGAATGGTCATCTCCATCTAGATGCTAAAATATGCTAAATTCTTGATTTCCATTCCATCGCAAAGTTGGCAAAGTAGGAATAACAGAGGGTATACATGGGTACCCAACATTGGCCGCCCAATGAACTGCAAGGTTCGGTCAAAACGTTGGTCCAAACGCGGTAATGGTCCACGGTCAACTGGCACCGGCGGGGGTTGGGTCAAGCTAGTCTATGTTGTTACGTAGATTCATTTATATAACACTTATTGTTCGGTTTTCCTGCAATACGATAGGAAAATATTACACATGGGTTTGTCTGAAAACAAGATTCAGCAATTACTAGAATACCCCTCGATCCGTAGGTGAATCATCATAGCTTCCGCTACAGTAAATTACCCTTTTAAGACTATCTGAGGTATCCCCATTTTCAGACGATCCAAAAACTGTTACCCTCTGGTAAACTAACATAGCTATGGAAAATCACCATTGGAAAATCAACTATAAATGGCCATTTTCAATTTCAATAGGTTACATTCCCATTTGCGTCTAGTTCAACCAGCAATTTCAGTCGTTTTTTTACACCCATGACACCAGCGGCGCGTACCATGATGGTGAAGACAACAGCCAGCTGAAGCGTCATCAGACTGAAACTCTTCACCCGAAAAGCCCTGGCGAGAGATGGACAAAAATGTCAGGATCGGGGAGATCGCATGGGATAACAATGGATTCAGAATGTGGATATTATGGGATAATTATCAATCATTATCAACCCATATTGGGATAATCTATGGTTAATGATGATCAATGGTGAAACATGGTACAGCATTAGGATCGAATTGGAGAGTCATGTTTCCTGATGCTTTTGATGCTTGGTAATGGTAACCGCGAATGATGGGGTGGGATGGTAGCCTAAATTGCTGGGGTGAAGGTGATCACTAAACATCAACAATAACATTCAATTGTAACATCTATCAACTCTTTATGGATCACTATTCATAAGATTCCATGAGACCTTGAATGGTGGGCTGACCTGGCTACCCTGCAACCATGATATCATCGTGCCTGCACATATACTCCGGCATGCCTCAGAAGCCCATTGGGGCTTGCTGGTGGAAAAAAAAAGGCCGCTGTTGAAGCCCGAAATCAGCAGCTTCGATGTACTTTGGGAAAATAGAGAGTGAATGAAAAACAAAACAAGGGTTGTACCATCTAGCAAATCTAGTACTTTTAGTCCCTTCCTTGTTTCACTTTGTTCGGATGTTTAGACAAGCAACAGCCGGCTTTGCAAGCATCTCACACATTTTAAGCATCAACCACACAGCAGATGAGAAGTCACAGCATTTATTCGGTAACAACCAGCCAGTCAAAGCCTAGATGTTCCCCATGAAAGAATGTACTTTATTGGTATACTCACGTCTACGATACATACAACTGATTGAGAAAGAAAACTGAGAACACGTTTGAAAAGTCTACAAACCGCCAGCTGCGAGTTTTGACATTTCACCCTGACGCACCCAAGCTTCAACCAAGGAACTCCCCGGCTTGCTGGGATAACGCCATAAGGACCTTGGCAAGTTCGACTTGGGAGTCTGTTGATCTTAGCATAAATTGTGGGTGCTTGAAAAAAGGCGGCAATGATAGGGTTATTATCCAACATGAAAATGGTGAGCTAACAATTGCAAAAATATATCAAGATAATTATGTTCACCAACAAAACGATTTAACTCATTCGGCCTTTAATTGTGCTAACTGGCAAGCCATGGTGTTGTAAACTCACCAAAAATGGCAGCGATTATCCCCATTTATCTGCATGTATATATATATATATACATATCTATACATATATATATGTATATACACATACACTAGAGAGATTTAGAGAGAGAGAGGAGAAAGGGAGAGCGAGAGATTGTATTTTTTATCCCATGGGATCCCCTAGATGTTCTCTTCAACAAACCATTCCCCCCACACCCAGTGAGGATCCAACCGATTTTCCCAGCTGGACCATGATTTTATCCTGCTGGACGGCTGGTGGGAAGATGCTTCATTGTGGGATAGTTGTGGCTATGGGAAAGTTGAGACCTCCATGTTTTTTTGGGGGAATACCTACCGCTAATGATTCACAGTTTGCGAAGTGGAAAATGACCCCTTCAGTCCGATGATACACCAGTTGAACATGGTGATGTTCCATAGCTATGTTTAATTACCACAGGGTATGTGTTTCAATCGAGGTGAATTAACCTCATTCAACCTCACGTAGCTTTGGAATAATGGAGCAGTAATGGAATAGCAGCCAAAGGTTTTGAAACAACCAAGCACGAAGATTTCCCAGCCAGGTTTGATTGCCAGCCATGTTTAACGCTTCGATTTTCAGTCCTTAGCTTCTGAGAAATCCCCAGAAATCCGTAGAAGTGCATCATTTTATTGGGGTTACATAACATATTCTAACCACGGACTTGGTCACGTATCAATCTTTAAATGCATGAAACACCATCTATTTTTTTGTAGTCTAGTCATCTTGACCCTCTCACGATGGTCCACGATGGTGACTACCAGCCCACCAATCGCCCTTCCCAGCGCACCAATCGCTAACTTCGCTCGTCCTCAGATGGCAGTCAGTCAAAAAGTGCAAGCGGAAAGGGAAGTCTTGGGCGGAATAGACATCTTCCGATGTACCCTCCAGCAATCAAACGTGGCAATTGGAAATCCCCTATAAATGGAGGTTTTAATAGGAACATCCTCTTTAAATGGTGGATTTTCCATTGCCATGTTTGATTACCAGAGGGTATAGATGTCCCTTGAATGATAATCATAGGAACCAGTCGAACTATGTCGAACTATTGAGTGCATTTTCCTGGTTTCCATCTTTAGATGATAAGGATGAATTTTCATCCTGGAATCACATCCCCAGCAGAATTGTCTGGGGATGGAATGATCTGGGTATGAGCCAAAACCCATGCTCTTCAAGGAAACGAAATCCGCTATATAAAGTGATGGTTCATCAAGTCATCTGCGAAGCAACTGTGAAACATCCACTGAAGTCAAGTTGCCCGAGGGAGTAATCTTGACCAAAACCCATCCATATTTTTCGATGCAGAGCCATTTAGTGTCAAGCCACATGAGAAGTTGGCACCTCTCCGAACGAGCTCTTGCAATTTGTGGATCGAATATTATCAACTCAACTCAACTCAGCTCAACCTCTGCTGGTAAATTGATCTTGATTACTCTGATTCCATCTTGTGCGCGTTTTTAAGACTACCATCCCAGGGTGCTCCAGCATCCCATACAACTCTTGGACTTACCATAGAAAGGTACCTAGCAAATACCATGGTAAGAATGCTCCCCAAGTACAAAAACAGTATAATATATATATATATACATAAACAGTAATTGTATATGTATATAGCAACCCTCAAATAGATAGCAAAGTGTTTCCAAAATGGTATGGATGATGTTTCCCAAATATTTTCGAGGTTTCCGGCTGTTCTATCTTTTTGGGGGTTACTACAAATAATTGTAGATGTACAAACTTGGGGGATTTCGACCTATCCATTTCCAAGGAGGATGTTGGGCTCTTGAGCCAGGGGCATTTCCATAGTGAATCATCCACGGGCGCCATCCTTTCCCTCACCTTTTTCCTCCGAGAGGCCCTTGCTCCGGGAGACGGAACCTCACGCCCTGCCAATGCTGTGAAAATCTCAAAACTGAGGGGGGGAAATATAGGAAAAAACCAAACAAATCCCTAGGTTTAAAACCTCTTCATCTTCCAACTTGCCATTTTCAGGTGCCCCGCTATTTTTGGGACCAACCTACATGGCAGATCTTGCGAAGTTCTGGGCATCTGCTCGGCAAATTTCATGCCATTCTGGTACAAAAATGGGTACCCATCAAACCAACGGCGCTAGCTTTATCAATTTCCCTACAAAAATCGTGCGGCAAGCTTGGAACATATCTTTATAATCTAGAACCCAAGTCTGGATTCTAACCCATACCTCCCCTACAATATAGAGGGAGTGTCATTAATAGTTCACCATTTCGATCCATTTCAGGTGATGCTGATAATTATAACTCTCTCAAAATGAACATGGCTAGGGAACCCTTTGGTGTATTCCCATCTCAAACCACCTTTAAGTGAGCTCGTGTGGAAAGTTCCCTTTTTCTGTGATCCGCAAACCAGCTAGTAATCAAACGCTTGGAAATTCTCCCATTCAGTTCAATGATTCTCCCATTTCAACGCCCATTGAGTTCCGGGACTTCCCGGCTAGACTCCTAGACACGTTTGCTGACACCAGCTGTGGTTGTTTTATGCTTGTGGATTACAACCATCTCCCATTGAACCAGTCCTGACCATCACCAGTGGTCAGCTGAGCAAGGCTCCAATTTGTCCATAGGTATTAGTGAGATTTGGTACAAGTCAAACCTCAGGAACCATACCGCTTTCAATCGAAATGGCTGGGACTTTTGGATATCGATACAGCAATTTGTCCCCAAAAAAGTACGTAGCAGCTAATAATCCTAGATATCTTGCACACAAAAAATTACTGTCTTCGAGTGATCCCCACCATGACTGTGATACAGATTTTGACATTTTCTCTGGCAAAACTTTCTGGCAGGGAGGAGGAGGAGAGGGCAACTCTGATTTTATCTGACATATGTTCTGACATTCTATCTGGCATATGTTCTGACATTCTATCTGACATTCTTTCTGGCATTCTTTCTGGCATTCTATCTGGCATTATTTCTGGCATTCTAGCTGACATTCTTTCTGGCATTCTATCTGACATTCTTTCTGGCATTCTTTCTGACATTCTATCTGGCATCTATTCTGACATTCTGTCTGACATTCTATCTGACACTCTATCTGGCATTCTATCTGGCATTCTATCTGGCATTCTTTCTGGCATTATATCTGGCAGTCTATTTGGCATTCTATCTGACATTCTATCTGGCATCTAGTCTGGCATTCTATCTGGCATGTCTTCTGACATTCTTTCTGGCATTCTATCTGGCATATCTTCTGACATTCTTTTTGGCATTCTATCTGACATTCTATCTGGCATCTAGTCTGGCATTCTATCTGGCATGTCTTCTGACATTCTTTTTGGCATTCTATCTGGCATATCTTCTGACATTCTTTCTGACATTCTATCTGGCATCTATTCTGACATTCTGTCTGACATTCTATCTGACATTCTATCTGGCATTCTATCTGGCATTCTATCTGGCATTCTTTCTGGCATTATATCTGGCAGTCTATTTGGCAGTCTATCTGGCATTATATCTGGCATTCTATCTGGCATTCTATCTGGCATTCTATCTGGCATTCTTTCTGGCATGTATTCTGACATTCTATATGGCATTCTATCTAACATTCTATCTGGCATTCTATCTGGCATTCTTTCTGGCATTCTATCTGGCATTCTATCTGGCATATCTTCTGCCAGTCTATCTGGCATCTAGTCTGGCATTCTATCTGGCATATCTTCTGCCAGTCTATCTGGCATCTAGTCTGGCATTCCATCTGGCATATCTTCTGACATTCTTTCTGGCATTCTATCTGGCGGTTCAGGTCCGGCACAGTGCCCACTGGGATCTGGGGCTCGCGGTTGAGGTCCGGCAGTGCCCCTTTTGGGCTCGCGGTTGATGTCCAGACGTGCCCACTGAAATCTGGGGCTCGCGGTTGAAGTCCGGCAGTGCCCACTGCGATCTGGGGCTCGCGGTTGACGCCCGGCAGTGCCCACTCGGCTCCGGCAGTTGCGACTGAAGTCCGGCAGTGCCCACTGCGATTTGGAGCTCGCGGTTGAAGTCCGGCAGTGCCCACTGCGATCTGGAGCTGGCGGATGAGGTCCGGCACTGCCCACTGGGCAGTCGCGATTGACGTCCGGCAGCACTGGGATCTGGAGCTCGTGATTGAGGTCCGGCAGTGCCCACTGGGATCTGGAGCTGGCAGATGAAGTCCGGCAGTGCCCACTGCGCTCTGGAGCTGGCGAGGAGGCGGCGGAGGTGGCGGCGGTGGGCTGCGGGAGCGGCGGCGGGCGATGGACTCTGATAAAATCTAGTGACCTTTGCTTCGAGTGATCCCCACCATGAATGTGATACAGATTTTGAGATTCTTTCTGGCAAAACTTTCTGGCAAAACTTTCTGGCAGGGAAGAGGAGGAGAGGACAACTCTGATGAAATCTAGAGACCTTCGGTCTCTAGATTTCATCAGAGTTGTCNTCTATTTGGCATTCTTTCTGGCATTCTATCTGGCATTCAATCTGGCATTCTTTCTGGCATTCTTTCTGGCATTCTTTCTGGCATTCTATCTGGCATTCTATCTGGCATTCTAGCTGACATTCTATCTGGCCTTGAGGTCCGGCAGTGCCCACTGGGATCTGGAGCTCGCCGTTGAGGTCCGGCAGTGCCCACTGGGATCGGGAGCTCGCGGTNNNAGTGCCCACTGGGATCTGGAGCTCGCCGTTGAGGTCCGGCAGTGCCCACTGGGATCGGGAGCTCGCGGTTGAGGTCCGGCGTTGCCCACTGGGATCTGGGGCTCGCGGTTGAGGTCCGGCAGTGCCCACTGGGATCTGGAGCTTGCCGTTGAGGCCCAGCGTTGCCCACTGGGATCTGGACCTCGCGGTTGAGGTCCGGCGTTGCCCACTGGGATCTGGAACTCGCGGTTGAGGTCCGGCGTTGCCCACTGCGATGGGAAGCTCGCAGTTGAGGTCCGGCATTGCCCACCGGGATCTGGCGCTCGCCGTTGCTGTCCGGCAGTGCCCACTGGGATCTGGAGCTGGCAGATGGAGTCCGGCATTGCCTACTGCGATCTGGAGCTGGCGACGAGGAAGCACGAGGAGAAGGAGGAGGAGGAGAAGGAGAAGGAGAAGGAGAAGGAGGTCCACCCCCCCGCGCAGCTGTGATAAAATCTAGTAACCCTCACCTGGCAGGTGGGGAACAATTCTTAGCTGGTTAGTTAGTCTACTCCCCCATTTATGGCTTGAAATTAAACCATTCACCCACCATTCACCAAGGTTTACCGCGAAAATAAATGGGACCATCCAGCGGCGACATATCCCATCCCCTCAGTTCCTGGGCAAAGATGCTCCATATTTGACATCCCCCGTCTCCATCTGCACTAAAATTGCCATAAAAAGTTGGGACCCATCTACCATTTTGACACAACCCCATATCATATTCTGTTTGGCAATATCCTCACCATATCCCCACTATGTCCCAATTCTGGCTGGTTTAAACCCCTTATTGGTGTAGCTACAACTCAAGTTATGCACACAGCTTATCAGATTTGTCATCATGTTCCCTCGAACAATAGCAATACCCTCTGGTAAACTAACATAGCTATGGAAAATCACCATTTTTTGTGGGAAAAATCCACTATAAATGGCCATTTTCAATAGCTATGTTAGTTTACCAGAGGGTAAGTTGCGGTCAATTCCCCATGTTTGAAGCAGCGAAAAAACAAAACATCCCGTCATCACCTGCGGCTCTGGCTGGGCGGAATCTTCGTCTGTCGGAACAGCCCTGCAAAAAGATGTGGGTAAAATGGGATTCTACCTGCAACATGGGATTCGACCTGGGGATCAACTGGGAGATATATTGACTTGTGGAAATAATTGTGGATATAATGGTGGATGATACTGTTGGGATATACTGTTGGGATATATCTCAAATAGATGCGGTACAGTATCCCGTATATACCGGAGTGTGTATCAATGGAACGGTGATGGGATGTGCCAAAATTGGGTACTCCGAATATATATATATATATAATATTTTTATTTGTTTATCTATTTATTTACTTATTTATCTACCTATCTATCTATTTATGATATATGCAATAATTGGATGGTGAATACCAACAACTACCAAATTCTGCGGTTGTGATAATCAAAAATGCAGAAATGAAATACCTCTGCTTCGATGACAACAACCATCAGATAGTAGAAGCTAGAAACTTTTGTTCAAGGAAATAGGTTTGCCAATCATGTAAATGTAGATCAAGTTGCTAAAGAACAAAATGGATCAAAATGGCACCTGAACGTAGTGGGAGATATCTGATATGTTTCTAATCTGATATGATATAATTTCGCGACCTTCTGCACAAACTTCGTGTTTTCATCATATTTCATCACCGTCCTATCCATCTTGACCAGCATTTTGGTCCCAAGCTTGGTTCGAAATCTGCAGGAGATCCAACCCAAATTGGTGGCAAAAACCATGGTTTCGGGATGTTTTCCGGTTAAGATGTCCCTTAAGCCATGGAATTTTCCGGGCGCTGCACAGCGCGTATGGTGCTGATCTCAGCGCTGCGGCCTGACAGAATCCGGGGGATCTTCGAGATCTGTGGCCTCTGTCGGAACTACTGCCACCTGCCGATCTGCTGCAAGGTCGGGGCCATTGGGTGCGAAAGTCACCAGCCCCTTTTTTTTGGGACATAGAGAATATTGCGAAATGTTAACCCATCCAAACATCTAGCTGCAGAATGCAGGCAGGAGCTATCCAAACCTGTCATGATATCTTTTCAATCTGAAACTTGAGATTGCTTTTCTGAAGAATGCCGATACACATGCAACATATTGCATGAATAGGGTCTGTGAAAAAACACGTTGCAAGAGCTCCAAAATGGTCAGGGGGGTTCAGCTCTTTCGAGCTGGTCAAGCAGTTCAGGGGGCTGTGAACCCCATGGTTTGTAGGGAGAAAATCATCATAAATCATCTATAAATGGGCCATGTTCCATAGCTATGTGAAATAACCAGAGAGTAATTAGTAACCACCCCAACCGTGGCTGTCCCCTGTAACATCGCCATCATCTCAAACAGCTTGAGCAGTTGCGGAAACGGCGGAAACGCGCACGCCTGAGCCATTGATGCCCTCGCCTGATCTGCCGATGGGTGTCAGTGTAGGGTATGGCCGGGTAGGGTCGAAATTGCAATTTGGTGGACTGACTACTGTGGATAAAACAATGTCATAAATCACCCATTTGGGCATGGTTTATACCACGGACATAATTATGGTGAAATTGGGGTGGTTTGTTATTGTTTTAACAACATTAATAGTGCTCATGTCTTGTGCGAAGGAATCATCCAAATTTTGGGGGTTGAACAAAGCCTGGGGGTGGACAGTGTATTGAAAGATTCAATGTGGCCGCTGAGAAAAGGAAAGTCATCTCGCAACGCAATTTTTTGGGGTCCATGTTGATTTTCTGATTTTTCAAAGGTATCCAGCACATATCACAGAGATTGGTAAACAACAAACTGATCCCCCAGTGGGAAACAAGAACAACTGGAAAATCCCATGCTTTGCAGATGTGGAAATTTCCTTTGCTGGAGAACCCATCACTACATAGCGCCGTTGTTTTACATACCCTCACCATCACGCATTCTTGTCGCTTGTGCCCAGATTGTTGCCCTCTCCGAATCGAACCTGGCAATGGAAATTGCCTAATCTGCCCATTTTGGCTACAACTGGGTCCGTGAGAAATGCCCCTTAGCGTTTGGATTCAATGTTTTTTTTCACGTTCTATTCCCCAAATATATGTGTCATAGTCAAAAGATGCTGAATGTATCTGACTGTGGTACGGGCATCCACTTCATCGTGTGAATCCAAACAGAATACGAATGATGCGAATATAAATCCCTGTGTTCATGGACTGATTTTTCAACTATGTCCATCCCACAATGGACTGGGTCGTCAGCATCTAACTGCCCCTCCGTGGGAGAGTGCAGCACCCCGGGCCTCACCGACAAAACCGGCGGGTCGTTGGGTTCAGCAGCGCTCGGTGAGCCAGAAACGGCGGGGAAAACCGTGAAAATCGAGTCTTTCAATGGATTGATTTCAGTGTAAATCTGCAGAAGACCATGGTTTTTTTTTACCCATAAATATATAGGATACTATAGGATTGTTCTGCAAATGATCGCTGCAACTCGTCTTGATTCAGACAAACCCAATTGAAACCACCAACTAGTCATGGATGTTGTAGTTGACCATATAAGAACCCCCCATGCAACCCTGGTTCAGTATTGGATCTAATCATGTTGGGGGCCCTTATTAGGGGGTACTAAATATTTTGGATAAGGGATTGCATACATGGGATCTATAATGATTTATTTTCCCCCTTTAAGGTTAGATTAAAGCCCCCTGACCCCCAGTCCATAGAGATTTTTGCCACGCGATGTAGAGGCGTGACACTTGCTTCAGGCATGCATCGAATTGTGTATCTCGGGTCGTGAAAAAGACAGCGGATGCCGTTCGGGAGACAAAAAAGGTGCAATATGGTTTGATACCATGAGACAACTTGTTCCAATTCCAGTCCAGATTTCCAGCGCGGTCCCAAGATGGAAACGTGCAGCAAATTGCTGTTGAATTTGGCATGCGTCCAAAGGCTCGTGCACCGAATTTAAAGAACAAGAGAGCAACGTCGGTCAACAAGTCCCAAAAACTTCCAGATCTCGTTAACATTCTCGCCAACATTGGGACATGCTCAGGGCCCAAGCGATTCCGGAGATGTCTGAAACAAGCAGGAGATCTGCATGACATCTCTCTGATCCCGAAAGGTTATCATAATTTGGATTTGGGTCGAAACATATTTTGATGCACGTAGCACAGAAATGAACAGAATGGGATGGGTTTGGTATCATCAGCTTTCACAATTAACAAATTGTTGGATTATTGACGTATACCACGATCCTAAAAAACCATCAAAATGGGCCGAAGCGCTGGAATGGGATTTTTGGGCATACTTGTTTTTTTCTAGGTAGATTGCTACAGTACTGATCCATACACATTTAGGTTTGTCAGACCAAAATTCAGTGTTTTGTCATATGGTTTATTATCATGTTCCTTCTTAAAATTTCCGTAAATTGGGATCAATCCCTTATTTTCAGACACACCCAAATCAGATCAAGTTGGTTGTATATCCGAGAACATATCCCGACTTGTATCCCAACTACGTATCCCATTGTATCCCCAATCACTTCCCCAAGTCAATATATTATCATCTCATTATACCCCCAAGTCTATATCTCGTTTTGCAGTCAGTTGTAATCTGATTATATCCCAAGATTCTATTCCATTACATCCAAATCTTGTCAAGACTCATAGAATCGAAGGATATTGAAGGGAACATGTGCGCTTGAACGAATATCCGTGTGTAAAAACCATGGTTTTCTGCAGTTTCTCCCTTGCATTGCAGTACCATCCCCCAAACTACTACTATTATAGACCCTGCCAAATAGGGGGTGGAAGATTATCTTCAACCAAAAACATGTTATATTTTCATATATTTTCAGGGTCTATGTTAATTTTGGGGATCGTAAGTCAACCCATTGAAAGACATCCAAATCTTGTTGCCGTTAGGACGATGCTCCGCCCCCAAAGTCACCTGCGTTAGGCGCCACCCAAGAAGGGTCTACGCAGCTGCGACCACCTGAGGGCCCAAGGGAACAAACCATCACTTCAAGGTTCAATTGGGGTGAAAAAACCCTGAATGTAACAGTAGCACTATAGGATTCTAAGCCCCATAAGTTGGGATATAACCCCTACAACTATATGGTTATATTATGTCATATTATGATGTTATATGTCCACTTTCAACTAAAACTGCGAACCCAAGCACGTTTTCAAACTTGACATTGCCATTTGAGGATATAGCATCATACACCCCAATTCTTGGATCATTGTCCCAACCAGCAGGGATCCCCTGCAAAGTTTCCGGCGGGGACCTCGGGCCAGCCCGTCTCAAGAATCTGGGTGGATCTGAAAATGGAGCATAACGAACAGTGGCTGTTTTCATGGGGAGAAATTGGGGAGAAATAGAATGATGATTCAACCATGGATTTGGGGGGATAGGATTTTCACACAGACCTGTATGCGTGTCAATGGGGATCATCATCCTATCTTTAGGGATGGTAAGAATAGTATAAAAATGTATAAAACACATCAAAACACCAAAAAAATAAAGAATCATCTCAACACGTTTCAAGACCCAAACTTCGTAATTCGAAAAATACTGTACTGCTTTGTCAAGAACAGGATTCGCAGCTTAATTCACTCATTTGAATTAAGGCCATTTGGGGATGATTCCCTATACTAACCATATATTCCAGTGAGGTCACAGTGAGGTCGTTATAATTTACCTAGATTAATCATGTATAATCCCAGAACTAAATCATCAAGCGACAGGGGTTTTGACCAATGCTCGCATTGCCTAAATGATGTGAAACTGCTATTTTGTTTCATTGGGTACCATCATCTCAGGTTCAGGTTCAACCCCAGGTGGGGCAGAAACATGTTTTTTTCACATGCGTTTTTTCTACAATGATCGATGAAATACGACCAAGCAGATTCACTTCAATAATCCACACAGAGGTATGTGTGAGTCAAGTCATTGAGTGCTCATTTATGGGATGGCGTACTGTGATGTACTGTGCACTTCAGACGCGTGATACATGGGTGGCTGACTCCGAAACTTCTCATGGGAAGATTATTTGCAAAGATGCATCATCTGCGACTTTGGAAACTGAGCCATCAATCTTAAGCAAAGCATTCCTTCGAGGTAATCATGCCAAGTATGGCTCCATGTTAAAAGCATTGCAAGCACCAACGGAGGAAGCCTAGTGAATCCATATTGTATACATCCCCTTCTTGGAGAAGTACGAGCCATGAATATCTGTTGGCACAGCTTTTCGATGAAACCCGCCCCGTTGGCAGACCCACCCCTTGGGTCCACACCACTGAAGTTTTCCACTGTGATCCACTGGAATCTGAGCCACCTCACCCGAAGAGTTGGACCAAATCTGTTTCACCGGCTGACACCCGGATTAAAAAAAATGTGTGGAAGTTTGGATGCCTTAGCATGTCTATGTACATACTCAAAATTCATATTGAGGGAAGAACCACAGCCATGAAGGGGATTGCTAGGTGGATCATGTTGATTTCTGGCTATGCGGAATGTTGGGCGACAAGAAGTCATGCCAAGAGCTTGATAAACTCATTGCCTGCTTCAACAGCCCTTAGTGTCCCAGGGATTTGCTGCCAGCAAACATCTCCAAAGCATGTTGAAACATGTTGATATTCACATTTTTTGATCACCAGTCAAACGAAGTCCCAGGCTTCAAACCAAGAAGAAAACTAAGTTAAAATGAGGAAAAACATGGGAAAAAAAAAACGGAAAATCTCAGCAAAGTTCTCCATGTCCCTCCTGCCTTGATCACCGGCTCTGGATCCAAATGCTCCAACACCTGACTGCCAACCAACTGCCGCCGTCATGTATTTGATCTTCATTTGAACCTCATTGTACCATAGTCGTCAATGGTGATACCCTGCAAAAAAAAGTGAATTTGCAGCTGAAATTCTTATGGTCTTTCATGATAGTCATTATATGTCCGTTTATTTCCACCCTTTACAGCTCAAAATTCACCGACCCTCTGGCGATCAAATATGGTGTGCTGGAAATTTCCCTAATTCTTCATGATGTTCCCCTTCCAAACCTTCACTTATAGGCGATGTCCTATCATTTTCCTTGGGAAAACCATATGGGTTTTCCCATCTTGTCCCCTTCAAGTCGGCCTGTCTCATGTCGTAGCTGCTCTTCTCATCGATGCTTTCAGCCAGCACCGTCAGTAAGCGCTGGATACTGGGGTCCTGGCTATGAAAAGTTGAAAACCTGGAGATTTGGAGGAAACATCATCTAGTTCACATCCCGGAAAAACGTGATGGCATTTTTTTAGGGGGGTTACTCTGTAGAACCAACAAGAAGTTATGGGGATTCAACTAACCCCCCGGTGACCTCCCCAAATAATGTTTGGGCTCATCAAGGGCAACGTTGAACCACCAACAACCACGTTTATTCATTGAATTCCCATGAAAATGGAGATCAGCAACTAGATTTTTTTGGGGGGATGCATAGGGGTATAAGACTTGTAGTGGGATTTCAAGCCATAAAGTCCTCTTTGCTGGTTGATCCTTCATCTTTCTGGTTCCAAACTTGTTTGAATCATCTCTTTGACCGGGGTTGTCCCCAAGAATTCCATCTCCCAGTGCACGAATGAACTACTAACTATTAATATCATTAGAATATCATTAATATCATTAGAATATCATTAATATCATTAGAATATCATTAATATCATTATAATATCATTATAATATCATTGTAATATCATTATAATATCATGATATCATCAAAAAGACAAAAAAATGCAAACATCTATTGTTTAGAGACAATATGTTCTATGTTTCTAATCCTCAATAGAAAGAAATAGCATTGATTGCTTTAAATATCTTTTTCTTAGCCCAAAACAAACATGGCCAACACAATGCCAAGATCCTCGGCCCGCTTCACACAGGCCAACAAGCAGCCCCGCAGCTCGGCCTTTGACGACTTGAAAGCAATGGATTTATTGGAAAAACCATGGGGGTTCGTGGATGTTTGTCATGAAAAATGGGGAAAATACATGAAAATACCATCCAAAATATGGATCTTAGTCATGAAAAATGGGGAGTTTCCATCCAAAATATGGATGTTTGTCAAATATGTGGATTTATATTATCATCCAAAATATGGATTCTAGTCATAGTGGACGACTAGAATCAAAAAAAAATGATATGAACTAGACGTGTTTGCATTTCAGTGAATATCAGCCCTTCTAGCGCCCCGACCTTCTGGAAACCCCACACAGATTAGTTGGTAAAAAGAACGAAGTGAACGCAGAAGTCCTTGTCATGACTTCATTGTAAATTCCAGGGGGTTGAGGGATATGCCAACAGTAGATCATGTTTCTGTCTCTATTAGAATATTTACATGGAATGACTGTTTATGATTGTGTGTATATATACAAAATGGTCCTATTTATATGTCAATATTATCTCACTAGTTCACTAGTTTATTATATAACATGATAATGGTTGTTATTCTTGCTGTAATTACTTTCACGGATCTCCAGATCCGAGAAAGGGAAAGACTTGGAACGCCTTTGGGCTCCCGGGCGATGTGTGAAATCACTCGCTCAACCACTCGCTCCTCCCACCCAAAACAGATGGGTTCTGTACAGGTTCCTATCTGAGATCCCCAACCTTTTGGGTGATTGTCCCTGCCATTAGGGTTATCCCCAAGTTTGGGAGGTTCAGGGTTTTTGGAAGACGGGAGTATTGGCAGCTCTTGGGATTTTATGACCATATCATGCCTCTCTATAAGAATGTCCCATCACTGCAATCTGCACAAACACACCCTAAGCAAGCTCGCAAGCTCTTTCACGACGGGATTGGGAAGTCTCTCAGGTTCAAAAGATGTCAAAAGTCGCCGGAATTTCTGAGAACTCCATTTGTACTGGCTTGTGCCAGACATCATCTATGCACAAGAACCAGTTTACGTAGACGTCATGTCCAAGCCAGTCACCACCCGGCAAATCGTGTGCTTGCTGGTGGTGCTATATAGGCAACTCTGTAGCCGAAGATTGGAAGATTATCGGTAGTTGGGGTTGAAGTCGCCACGGATCTGATGTTCGATGCTGCCTCAGTTGATCATCCGATGTTCACCAGCCAATGGGCAGGGTAGGGTGCCTGTGGGTACCACTGGTACTATTGGAATCTGAAGAATATGGTAGCCATTGTAACGTACCCTCTGGTACCAACAAAAATTTGCCACAGCGGGGACGTTTTCCCTATCCAGACGGCCAAAAACATTCTTCACTCACCAACCATCAGATATTTCTTTGCTTTGCCTTCCTGAATGGTGAGTGAAACCTATCCTCTAGCAATCAAAGGTAGCCAGCTGGGGGACCCCATGATTGATCATCCCCCAATGGAGATGTTGCTTGAGGATTGTACCTAACCAGCTGAAAATCACACGGAAACACCAGCTGGGCCGCTCCCACGTACCAGCTTATTGACCTTCTTGTTGGTGGTTAGATCCCCAATGCGGTGCACATTGGAGCTCACTCTATTCCTATGGTTGTTGCTGAAATTCGAAAAATGTTCACTGCTTGAGTGGAAGTTCTCAGTCCAGCTTTCTTGGTCGACTGCCGATCTTTTGTCAAAATGGGGTGAATATCTATCTACCTTCTATTTTGATATTCACCAGAGGTACACACTCTTGACCCTAGCGCCAAGTTGCCAGAGTTTAGAGATGCCACCCCATTGCTTCTTGACTATATTTGACTATCTTTGTGTTGATTTTCCAATGCCCTACTGGTGGGGTCAACCAGTCCTACGCAGATTTGTTCAGATCATGGCAGGTTCGATTCCTGCTGGTAAACGAAAAATAGCTGAAACCAGCCAGTAACCTACAAGGTGGGGCCCACCAGATAGCTAACTTGGTGTATAACTACAATAACTATAGGGTTTTCTGGGGATACATAGATTGGGTTGTATATAAATCAACTTATAGCTTGGTGGTCCCCACTTTGCAGGGAGTGGACCCTGGAATGAGGACCTGTAGATTTTGAACCCTTTTGGGACCCGAACTTAAGTGGTACTTTCCAGGCTCATGATTCATGATATTGATACACAAGTCATATCAAAGTTGTCTTGGTTTGAACTCACATTCAATAGACATCAATTCAATAGACCATCGGAATACCATCGGATTCAATCGGTCCTTTTCTATTGCCATGTTCCTTACCATTTGTTGATTACAAAGAACCCATGATGTTGGTTCAGATCCTTCTTGATGGTAGGCTAGAACACCAGACCCACGTCCCCTTTAAGGGGAATGGTGTATGTTGGGACGGTCATCTCCTGACGGTCATCCCATGTTCACTGGGCACATCCTGCTTCGTCCCAGTTTCTGTTGAATTTCACACCCCAGAAATGAACAGGTCCTTTTGCATGCTTTAAATCATGCGAAGAAAACAAACAACATCATTTCGTTAGCATGTTCATCTATCCAACCGGGTCATGACAAGTATTGACATCAAACCAAACAAGTCAGGAGTATTTAGGTGTGGCATGTGGTCATTTGTCTAGGAACAAGGACAAAGATGAGTTGCACTCATGTTGCATTCTGTGAATCATACTACATTTACTCCCCCATGAAACCCTGATTACCCTCCGGTGTCATCAAAGGTGGCTGGCTGGACAATCCATGACAATCCACCATTTCGTTGGATGATGTTCATTCTCCCAGCCAAAAGCCTCCAGAAAACAGGAGATTTCGTAAACTAACATAGCTATGGAAAATCACCATTTTTAATGGGAAAATCCACTATTTCTATGGCCATTTTCAATAGCTATGTTAGTTTACCAGAGGGTAAGTCAACTGCCCCCATCGTGTCTCAAAGGTGCAGCCATAGGCCATCTCAATGATAGTGCCGGAGCCGCCGCAAGAGCCCGGCCACGCAATGACACTTGCCTCGTTGAAACGGACGGGGAGGTGATGTTGGAGTTTTCGAGTTCCAATTTGTTGTAGATTTCTTGGGCGATACGTTATATCCGCTTGAAATCTGGTATGTGTATATAGAATATGCATTAATATGCGTAAATTACAATTGTTATCAAAAGCTATGCAAATTGTTATCAAATTACCAATTGTCGATGGTGAAATCTGGTGAAATCCATCGAAATCCCAAGGGTTTCATGATGTTTGATGCTTACATCCCAGGCCCTGTGTTGCTAAAATCCTCCAGCTGCCGCCAAGCCACATGTCTCAGACCCCCTCCGGACATGGCGACGGAAAAGATGCCAGGGAAACCACTTTTGAAGATGGCCTGCCATCCGCAAGGGATTCAACATGACTTAAACCATCAAGAATTCGGGGATTTATTTGGATTTCTCCAACAAAAAGAATAGATGTAGCCGAATGTAGCCTCAGATTTCACATCCAGCCATCAAAATCCCATAGCTTTCCCGGCAAATGCTGGATGTTCCCTGCTGGATCTTCCATCCCTTCGGGTCCCTTCGGCACCTTGCCATGGCATGGAAGCCCTCCGGATCTCCAGCCGCTCTTGCCGCAGACCTTGCGTTCCAGGCGGCCTTTCAAGTTGGAGCCGTAACTGGCATAGTGCACGAAGTGAATGTGGAACTTGTTGATGGTTCCTGAATCACAAAAGGGGCATTTTCTGGGGAAATTCGGAGAAATCTGCAGAACATTTCGATGACGTAAGAATTTCTTTGGGTCAAGAATGGTGGAAGTTGGCGGAATGTTCATCCAGGTTATGGTGATTCTTGGTGGGGAAAATGATGATTAACCATGTTTTCTTTGGAGGGTACCCGATTTTCAGACAAAAACCATATCAGGTTCGATAATTCACAGAAAAATCCACCAACAAACATCGTGGTTGTTGGAAGATAGAAGGATATGATATGCATAATGTATATGTATATCATTGTATATCATTTGTACGTATGATTAGGCCATGATGAGCATCAATCATGATATGTTGATGGATCTGGACCTCTGGATTTGCCAAGAAACGGTGGCCCGGTGGGTTCACAATCAAAGCGCAGCTGGAACCGCCGCAACCTGATGGGTTGCGATGGTTGATGGGGCTACCCCAATAGCTGGTTGGTTTATAATGGAAAAACAAAAAAAATGAGGATGATTTGGGGGTACCCCTAATTCAGGGAACCCCCATATGCATTTGATCCTCCAAAATGATCCAACTGGATCTTTACCTAAGATTCATCAAAACACATGGGGTTAGCATTGCCCCATGTGCATCACCGCATATCTTGAATTCAACATGGCGATTCGACATTCGCATCGGAAGGTCCGGAGATGTCCAGAGATACGGCTCTCCACCGAAATCCAAGGGGCTACATGGTACTGCTGTACCACCATCTTTGGAAGCAAACTCATCAGTTTGGGGCACATCAAGGATCTGAGGCCCCAATTCCTATCCGCAAATCCCATTGCGTATCACTTCAGGAACGTGTGGTTTAAAATCTGTGTGAGATGTTTACATGGGTCTGAAAATGGGGTAGAACTGGGTGTAATCCCAACTGTGGCTATGTATTACGTAAAATGATGATACTGGATTTAGGGGTATCCTTTTTTCAGGCAAACGCATATGTTGAGGGAATTCCACTCTTCTGCACTTTATTGCAGAGACAACCTTATCACTAACTTCAACCTCCTGGAAAAATGTCCAGATGATGTAGCAGCTGCAGAGTCTGAATTTTGCTGAGCAACGATTTCTTGCCGCGTACATGCCGCCGTTGTAGTAGCCCACGTTTCCACTATTGATGTCCTGATGCGTGTATGCAAGTCCTGAACTGCCTCTCCGAATGCCTGGATTTCTTGAAGCCATAATAACAGGGGTTGCTGGGAGTATGTATCCTCAATGGATTGGTTAATGGGAAAATTTACAGGAAACCATGGATTTTCCCATAAAATATAGGGGTTTCCTGTAAATTTTCCCATTGACCAATCCAGTGATATCCACATTCATGATGCTTTGGCAACCATTCGCTGCGGTTGAGGGATATTACTGGCCCAATTTCTGCCTTCGTCAGAAGGCGCCGTTTACGTTGTACCAGCAGTTTCTGGATACCCTCCAGTTAAGTGAATGTATTTCCATGATGAAACAAATATTCATGAAATGAATGATACTCTGAGAATAAGCCACTCCTTTGAGTGGAAACTCATCTTCCAATCCCCGGAAATCATGACAGCGCCAAGCGGTCAGTTGGGGGATAATGGCTGGATGACTGGCACCCAGAAGTCCCAAATGAGGTTATGGCGGTTATCGGACATCCAGAGGTTTGTTGTTGCTGAAAATGCTCCATAAATCACCAAAGCCTCTGGAAATTCAACAGTTTGCTATGGAAATTGGACCATTTAGTTTGATGATTTACCTTGGTTTGGTGTTTTTCCATAGTTATTTCACAAGTTGCCAAAAGGTAACTTAACCCATAGTAGCTATTTTTCAACAGATACCTGCCAATAAAGCAGGGGTTGAGCAAAATCCGTGGTAGTTCCCTGCGCGTTCCCGCCTCCACACCACGACCAGAGCCCCACAACTTGTCGCCACCCACGCCCCAGCCACCACTCATCGACTTCGTTTTCGCCTTGCGGATGCAATGGTGCAAAATGGAGCAAAATGGAAGAGATGTGATGAGATATGATGAGAGAAAATGATGATGATGATGATGATGATGATGATGATGATGATGATGATGATGATGATGATGATGATATTTACATAGTGAGCTATGACATGATGATATACGATGGAATATGATAATATATGAGATAGAATGAGATACCATGGTACCATGATGAGATCCGATGAGATTTCAAGATATGGGGATGGGTGAGTTCGCCACTGGTACCCGCTGGAGAAAACCACATCAAAACAACTGGCTTTAGGCCTGTGGATCGCTCAAAGCAGGGTGGTCCCAAAAAAACGACGCTGAGAAATTTCATCTTTCTTCCCATTATAAAACTACATGTTTGGGGTATACCCTGTTTCTAGACGAACCCAGATCCCCAGATACTCAAGTATGATGAGGTATAGTAAGGTACCAACAGTTTCCAACTTCAGCCACCATCCCCGGAATGCTTCCAACTATAGGAATCCGGGTTGTCGGCTTCTCCATGGTTGTTTAGGTAACCCATGGGTAAACACCCAGTCACCCATCCTTCTCAAGGGAAAATGGCCGAGTTTCCCCCAGACCACCGACGTGAAATGAAGTGCGGTTAAACGGTTAAACCAAGAAAGACTGAGCAGTGAACAGACTGGAACTGAAGTGATACAACAACTTTCCCATCTTCAAACGGGTTCAGAAATCAAAACGACTCCCAAGGGAAAACCTTTCAAAGATTGACATTCGAATTGAAAAATACTCTCTCTAGAGCTATATACCCTCTCGGAATCTAACATGGTGTTCAAGAACTTGCCCATTTATAAATGATCTACCTATTTTAAAAAATGGTGGTGATCATGGTAATCCATAGCAAACTGGCACAAATGACCAGCGGGATCCAGCATCAGCATTCAGCAGTCGTTTTTCTCCAGCCTGCGGCTCGTCAAAGAAGTCGTTGATGTGGTCCTCATTGTCTTGCCAATAGTAGCCTCAAGAAGCAGCGCGAATTTTCTCCATCCAAAAGCTGGAGACAGTAGAGGCTACTCTCCAGTCATCAAACGTGGCTGGAAAATCTCCCACTTACAAATGATGTTCCATTAAAACCTCCATTTATGCGGGATTTCGCAGTGCCACATTTCTCCGGGATACTTTCATTGTCCAGGCTGCCCTTGATGCACAACGCAACCCATTTGTGGTTAGTAAGCCGATGATTGCACCAAATCCGAAACCTGGTTCTGGCAGTTACTACAAGTATAGTTTTTCGCCCAGGCCTTTTGTTGGTTCATGTTGGTTCATTTCCCATTGTTTAGTCATATTAAACCATCATTTTTTGTTTTCAACAAATCTAACTTTGTTGCTCAAATCCACCGATTTCTTGTTTGCATTCCCCATATCTCTTGCCCTAAATTCCTTAGGCATGGGCAAGTCATTGGAATTTAATCTGGACCCATGTCCCCCAAGTCCTGAGCCTTGCAGAAATTGTTCATTTCCATATCTATTATAACCCCATTCCAAAAAAAAGAAGACCACTGGACTCGTTCAAAAAAAAATAGTTCAAACATCCATTTGGAAAATTCAACCATAAATTCAGGTACCATTAACATGGAATTCAAAAAATTGAAACCACCAGGATAAACCGCCCAATTTTCACTCAACTGGAGGTTGTTTTTTCACGCCCAAGCTGCTCTCATTTTGGGGTTCCATTTCGGTTGTTGCATTTGGATCGGTGGAGTTTTCCAGGGACTTGGTCTGCAACGCATTCAGGGCGCAGCTCCTTGGAAAATGTTGGTTCGAAAACAATTCAGCCATCTGAAAAATGGAGATTTAACCATCCAAAATAAGGTTTTAATCATGAAAAATTGGTACTTGTGAGAATAAAAATTGCGTTTTCACCAAATATCATCCATGCATTGGTGTACGGGAAAATTTGCACCAGAAACCATGGATTGTTTACCCACCATTTTTGGGGTGGTTCCTCCCTTGCATCAAACTTTGGGAAGGGATCAACACCCAACAGAAACCATGGTAGATGTAAGGGGTGAAATCAGTTACTTGGGACCATGAAATGGTGAGTTTACATGAACGGGGATGGAACTAATAAACCAATCATATGAGGATGCTGGCGTGTTGATGAATAGGGATGGTCGATTCAAAAATAATGATTTCAACCAAATTGGAGTTGTGCGCGAAACCCTCAGATGTGACCAAGAAAGATATGCATCTGACCAACAAAAACATTGGGCTAATCGGTGATTCAATACTTTCAGAAGTGAAACTTAAACATGGGACATCAGTAAAAAAAATGGTTCGATCATTGACAAATGTGGAAGCTTAACCACCCTTGGGCGCAGTGCAAGTTACCAAAATTAGGACGGGAAACAACCAACCAACGAGAAGGTTCTCACTTTTGATCACATACCACCCAAAGCACTGTTGATGTACGGATCGCGCCTCCCAGCCAGTGTCAGAAGCGTAATGCACCCCACTGCGCTTTATGTGCACTTGCTTTGCTATTAGTCTAGCTAGACAGGCTATTCTATNATCATATAGATGGTCATTTATTAGTACAGTATAGGTCATACATGCATGGCGCAATGGCATCCGGCCTCATGATGGCGGTCAGCAGCTTGGAGCTGATCCCCCGGAGGACGAAGTCCCGCTGAGGGACTGCTGGAGCCGCGGCAGGCTCCCCGCAAAGCGCGGTGAAGAAGGCGTGGTCGACCACGATCTCCTTCAACCT
>BGPT01001597.1:152805-169846 GCA_003297045.1 Symbiodinium sp. clade C Y103
TCAAGTGCATACACGTGGGCTTGTCGATGCACGGATCTAGGCGCGCCTCCTCCAAGCCGACATCTGCCCATGCCACACCACGGAAGAAGGTGATGTCTGCGATGCAGGCCATAGTGCCTGGGTGACCAGCGTATGGCTGATAGTAAAGAGAAACAATGATCAACATGAGCTCTGGGCTGAGGCGCNAAGGTGATGTCTGCGATGCAGGCCATAGTGCCTGGGTGACCAGCGTATGGCTGATAGTAAAGAGAAACAATGATCAACATGAGCTCTGGGCTGAGGCGCGGGCAGGCAAATGCAAAGGCGAGAAAAAAAAGCCGAGGAAGTTGCTTTGAGAGCTGGAAAGTTGCTGCGGGCAGGTCACGTAAAAAAAATCAGTATATCCATGTGCAAGGGCAATGACCAAGGCGGAGGCCGTTGACACTGACATTCTATCTGACAAATTTTCTGACATTCTACTTGGCATTCTATCTGACATTCTATCTGACATTCCATCTGGCATTCGATCTGACATATGTTCTGGCATTCTATCTGACATATATTCTGACATTCTTGCTGACATTATATCTGGCATTCCGTCTGGCATTCTATCCGAGATTCTGTCTGGCATAGATGTTCTGGCATTCTATCTGACACATACTGACAGTCTTTCTGAAATTAAATCTGCCATTCTATCTGGCATTCTATTTGACATTCTATCCAGTGCCGTTGAGGCCCGGCAGTGCCTACTGGGATCTGGAATGTTGAGATCCGGCGGTTGAGGTCCGGCAGTGCCCACTGCGATCTGGGGCCCGCGGTTGAGGTCCCGCAGTGCCCACTCGGATCTGGGGCTTGCGGGGTTTGCGGTTGAGGTCCGGCAGGACCCACTGAAATCTGGGGCTCGTGGGGACTGGGATCTGGAACTCGTGGTTGAGGTCCGGCAGTGCCCACTGAAATCTGGGGCTTGCGAGGTCCGGCAGCGCCCACTGGAATCTGGAACTCGGACTGCGATCTGCAGCTGGCAGACGAAGCCCGGCAGTGCCCACTGCGCTCTGGAGCTGGCAAGGCTGACTGGCGAGGTGGAGGAGGAAGACGAGGCGGAGGAGGAGGAGGCGGAGGAGGGCAGCTCTGACAAAATCTAACAACCCTCACCTGGCAGGTGGGGAAAAATACAAAACAATGAATCTCAAAATTGAGATGAGAAGGAATTTCTTTCTTCGAGTGATCCCCACCATGATCCTTTATTTGGCATATAGTGTGATACAGATTTTGACACTCTTTCTGACAAATTTTCTGGCAGGGAAGTGGAGGAAAGGACAACTCTGATGAAATCTAGAGACCTAGATTTCATCAGAGTTGTCCTCTCCTCCTCTTCCTCTTGGCATTCTATCTGACATTTTCTCTGACATATGCTCTGACATTCTATCTGACATATGTTCTGACATTCTATCTGACATATGTTCTGACATTCTATCTGACATTCTTTCTGGCATTCTTTCTGGCATTCTATCTGTCATTCTTTCTGGCATTCTAGCTCGCATTCTTTCTGGCATTCTATCTGGCATTCTTTCTGGCATTCTTTCTGGCATTCTATCTGGCATTCTATCTGGCATTCTTTCTGGCATTCTATCTGGCATATCTTCTGACATTCTTTTTGGCATTCTATCCGACATTCTATCTGGCATCTAGTCTGGCATTCTATCTGGCATATCTTCTGACATTCTTTCTGGCATTCTATCTGGCATGTCTTCTGACATTCTATCTGGCATCTAGTCTGGCATTCTATCTGGCATATCTTCTGACATTCTTTCTGGCATTCTTTCTGGCATTCTATCTGGCGGTTGAGGTCCGGCAGTTCCCACTGAGATCTGGGACTCGCGGTTGAGGTCCGGTAGTGCCCACTGAGATCTGGGGCTCGCGGTTGGTCCAGCAATTGCACTGAGATCTGGAGCTCGCGGTTGAGGTCCGGCAGTGCCCACTGAGCTCTGGGACTCGCGGTTGAGGTCTGGCAGTGGTGACTGGGATCTGGGGCTCGCGGTTGAAGTCCGGCAGTGCCCACTGGGATCTGGGGCTCGCAGTTGAGGTCCGGCAGTGCCCACTGCGATCTGGATGATGAGGAGGCGGGAGGCGGAGGAGGCGGAGGAGGCGGAGGAGGCGGAGGAGGCGGGCGACGGGCAGCTCTGATAAAATCTAAAAGTAAAGTGGCATGTTTCTTTCTGTGTGCGTGCGCGTATTTATCCACATTCCCCTTCTACGTGCACTGGTCTGTCCACAATGCACATCCGCAAGAGAGTGGATTGAGCATCACTCATGATTCGATCCAGCTGCACCAAAAAAACGTCGGACGTAGCTAGAAAAAGATATACAATCTTACCATTGCAGGTGAAGTTAGGTGTGAAGGTTCTTATCTATGTATTGTGTATGTATTTGTATATACCGATTTATGTATATATGACATTGATGTATATGCAGGCGCGTTTGAATTTGCAGGTACAGATATGCAATTCCACATATGCGGTGTCATATGCACAAAAGGAAAAAGGAAAAAAATGGATCTATCTGAAAATGGTTACCCCAAAACCTCATGGATTATACAGAAACATGTTTTCTATAAAATAGCCATGTTACCAGGTTTGCCATGTTTGCCATGTCCCGCAGTCCAGACGCATCCACATGTCAGTGTGTTAGTTGTATATATCAATGGGTATGTATATATGTGTATATATATATATATACAGAGCAACGGGCTATCACTTAGAACGTATATTTTCCAAAATTCAAAATCGCGCACTTAGAACGTCCTCAAAAATCTTGATATGGACCACGTTCCAACTCAGCACTTAGAACGTCAAATTTCGTTGGATTTTATTACACTACGTTCTAAGTGATTGTCCGCTGCAACCATTCCAGAGATATGTGGGACATTCTAAGCGCAGGCTTCTCGAGCATGCCATAGCATGCCTCTAGATTCTTCAGCGAAATAAGTAAGAAATTAAAAAGTATGCTTTGAACCTATCCACAAACGTTCTAGACACAATGCCACTATGCAAAAAGCTTGCAACCCAGAGGAAGTCCATGATTTTCAATATGAAATGGGAGTATGTCATTGCATGCCTCGGGATTTTTCATCAATTATGCGGGACGTTCTAAAAGCGTAGGCTTCCCAACCTATCCATAAGGATCCTAGACGCGAGGCTTGCAACCCAAAAAGGGGTCGGTCTATGCATATGACACCAAGAGAAAGAAATGACAGCATGCACAGCATGCCTCTAGATTTGCTATGGTGTTTCAGGGAAAAATGCGGGACGTTCTAAGTGTAGGCTTCGCAACCTATCTACAGGGTTTCTTTATGTCTTACCTTTCAGAGGGGATCTGTATATGCATTGAAGATTTCGAAATACGAAATGAGAGTATGCGTGATATAGCATGCCCCTTTGGTTTTTGAAAGAGATTTGTGGGACATTCTAAGTGTAGTTTTCGCACCCTGTCTACAA
Organism: Symbiodinium sp. clade C Y103; assembly: GCA_003297045.1. Taxonomy (NCBI): domain Eukaryota; class Dinophyceae; order Suessiales; family Symbiodiniaceae; genus Cladocopium; species Cladocopium sp. clade C. Next base: position 156,279 of record BGPT01001597.1, read on the forward strand.
GAGTCCTAGACACTACATGTAAGGCTTGCCATTCAGAGTGGACGATACCCAAAAACCTATTTTCTTGGAGATCCATGCCACAATCAGTGTGGCCAACGCTTTCATGAGGTGCATCTATAGTGCTGCTTTATGGCTGTCCGATGGCGAAAGAAAAATTCTTTACCTTCTTTTGAAATCTGGGTACAGGTGTGTGAATTCATTCCAGAAGTGTGCCCAAAGGGCTTACATCATGGGATGAACCCGATGGAAATTCATGCCGAAATACCATTCATTTGGTGAGATTTTGTTTGAACTAGAAGTACACAAAAGGAAATCAATTCCAAGCATAAACCCTCTTTGCTGGTGCACCCAGCAAGATGAAGATTTCGTTGGGAGGATAGCCTCCCTATCAAGAGCAGTTTCGATAAGGACTGTTCACTCTAGAACGCTTGGACGATACCTTGTGGCCCTAGCATCAAAATGGTGAAACAGGTCACCCAGTGCCGTGCCCATTTCCTCTGTCCTCCGTGCTACAGTTGGCATGGCGAGCTGGGCTCTGGTGCCATAACCACATTGTGGATCATGCATGCAAAAAGAAATCATGCACACATATTCCCATATGTAACTTTTTGTGCATTCCATAGGCTCATGTTTAGATCATCTTTTCAACATGTTGTGTCATATTTTCTCTTCCATGATTGACATTATTCATATGTCTATTGACCATCCAGCTGTGGTTTGAAGTTGATGGGCTGCAGTGCAAGTTACCCACATTGCAAGGTGAAAAGGGTCTCAAACCTTAGTGGCAGGTTTCTGACATGAAAATAGGACACAGCGGCGTAGTGTACTATAATTATAGGATACCTGGCTTTCCAGGCAGTGCAAAATTCGTCCAGGTGTCACGGACTGCTGGCAACAAAACAATGGCGATTCATCTCTGTCGATTTCTGATGATTTTTGGTGAAGTGTCCAGTTTCGGTGGAATGACTAAGTTTGATTGATCCAAGGTTTCGGTGTCAACCGGTGCCACCCTAACCCTACATGCAGTGAGACTTGGTCGGACATGCGCACGGGAATGAATTAATTAGTTAAATTGGCTGCTGAAAGGGCAATTGTTTGTGCGTCTCTAGTGTTTTTCAGCACGGCATCTTGAGCATTCTGCAACCGTCGCTCTTCTTCAAGAGCCAGGCCCGGGCATAAGCCGGGACAGCAGGGCATCTTGAACATTCTGCAATCGTCGCTCTTCTTCAAGAGCCAGGCCCGGGCATAAGCCGGCACAGCAAGGCATCTTGAACATTCTGCAACCGTCGCTCTTCTTCAAGAGCCAGGCCCGGGCATAAGCCGGGACAGCAGGGCATCTTGAACATTCTGCAACCGTCGCTCTTCTTCAAGAGCCAGGCCCGGGCATAAGCCGGGACAGCACGACATCTTGAACATTCTGCCACCGTCGCTCTTCTTCAAGAGCCAGGCCCGGGCATAAGCCGGGACAGCAGGGCATCTTGAACATTCTGCAACCGTCGCTCTTCTTCAAGAGCCAGNGGCCCGGGCATAAGCCGGGACAGCAGGGCATCTTGAACATTCTGCAACCGTCGCTCTTCTTCAAGAGCCAGGCCCGGGCATAAGCCGGGACAGCTGGCGTGACCTGAAAAAGAAAAAACTTCACATAGAGAACTGTTCAGCAGGACAAACTTGCAACATCCGCGGTAGTTCCACTGCAATTTGCAAATCAAAAACCGGAAAGAGGAGGTAGAACCAAAATCTAGGAAAACTATTCAATCACACGCACGATGACGATCACTTTCAAATTGCGCCCAACCATTCCAAGTCGATTAGCAGAGAAAACTTGAAAAACAGCAAAGCGTTGCATAGATTCAAAAGTAGGCGCGTCTGGATCACATCGACAATGAAGACCAGTGACCAGTTGGAACCCAGCGCCCGCACATCCTGTACCCGCTTTAGGTATTTAGATATTTCATTCGCACCTAGGTTGCGCCAAAAATAGTTCTCATCACTCTTTTGGAGGCAAAATGCGTCCATTCTGGGTAAAAAGCTTGCAACCCAGAGGAAGCCCATGATCTTAAATTTGAAATGGGAGCATGTCATAGCATGCCTCTGGATTTTTCAATCAATTATGCGGGACGTTCTAAGTGTAGGCTTCCCAACCCATCTACAAAGGTTTCTAGAAATATTGCTTAAAGCATACCACCCAGAGGAGCCCACACATAAGAAACCAAAAACGAGAAATGGGAGCATGCCACAGCATGCCTCTAGATTTGTCATGGGTTTTGCAGAAAAGCGTTCTAGACACAATGCCACTATGCAAAAAGCTTGCAACCCAGAGGAAGTCCATGATTTTCAATATGAAATGGGAGCATGTCATTCCATGCCTCGGGATTTTTCAATCAATTATGCGGGACGTTCTAAGTGTACGCTTCCCAACCTGTCTATCAGGGTCCTAGACGCAAGGCTTGCAACCCAAAAAAGGGTCTATGCATAAGACCCCAAGAGAAAGAAATGACAGCATGCTATAGGATGCCTCTAGATTTGCCATGGTGTTTCAGGGAAAAATGCGGGACGTTCTAAGTGTAGGCGTCGCGACCTATCTACGCGGTTCCTAGACGCCTTTTTAAGGCCCGACCTTTCAGAGGGGATTTACGCATAAGATGTTGAAATACGAAATGAGAGCATGCATGCCATAGCATGTCTCTAGATTATTGAAATAAACACGTGGGACGTTCTATGTGTAGGCTTCGCATCCTATCCACACGGGTCCTTGACGCTCTGCAAAAGGCTTGCAACCCAGAAGAAGTCTGGGAGCATGCCATAGCATTTCTTTGGATTTTTCGAAGAGATTTGTGGGACGCTCTAAGTGTAGGCTTCGAAACCTATCTGCACAGGTCCTACATGCTATGTAAAAGGCTTTCAACCCAGAGGATGTCCATGCATAAGACCTCTGAATATCAGCATGCCACAGCATGCCTCTAATTTTTTCAAAGAAATCTGTGGGACGTTCTAAGTGTAGGCTTTGCAACCTATCCACAAGGGTTCTGGACACAATGCCACTATGCAAAAAGCGTTGCAAACCAGAGGAAGCCCATGATCTTAAATTTGAAATGGGAGCATGTCATAGCATGCCTCTGGATTTTTCAAGCATACCACCCAGAGGAGCCCACAGCATGCCACAGCATGCCTCTAGATTTGTCATGGGTTTTGCAGAAAAAAATGTGGGACGTTCTAAGTGTAGGCTTTGAACCTATCCACAAGCGTTCTAGACACAATGCCACTATGCAAAAAGCTTGCAACCCAGAGGAAGTCCATGATTTTCAAAATGACATGGGAGCATGTCATAGCATACCTCTAGATTATTCAAATGGATACGCGGGACGTTCTAAGTGTAGGCTTCGCAACCTATCCACAAACAGATTTGTGGGACGCTCTAAGTGTAGGCTTCGCAACCTATCGACACGGGTCCAAGATACTATGCAAAAGGCTTTCAACCCAGAGGAAGTCCATGCATAAGACCTCTGAATATCAAATGGGAGCATGCCACAGCATGCCTCTAGATTTTTCAATGAAAAAATCATATACGTGGGACGAGCTAATCTAAGTGTAGGCTTGGCAACCTTTCTCTACGGGTCCTAGAGGCAAGGCTTTCAATCCACGCAGGGTATATGCATTTAGGTTTCATCCTATTTACAAGGGTCCTAGATGTGATACCACTCATAGACCCCAAAATCAGAAATGGGAGCATGCCATAGCCTGCCGCTAGATCTGACATTGTTTTTTTTAACAAAATATGTGGGACGCCCTAAGTGCAGGCCTCGCAGCCTATCTATAGGGGTCCTAGACGCTATATTTACATCACTGAGAGGGATCCCGTGAAAAAAAAACATCTTAAATAAGAAATGCCAATGATTGTTGGACGTTCTAAGTGTGCACTTGGAACATGAGCAAAAAGACGTTCTAAGCGACTCACTTAGAACGTCTCTAACTGCAAACGAAAACATTTTTTTTCCAAATGACGTTCTAAGTGGGTGTCTGTCTCTATATATATATATATGTATGTATATACATATATATATATATACATATATATATATACATATATATATATGTATATACATACATATATATACATACATATATATATATATGTATATACATACATATCCCACTATACTTCCAGGATACCCCCATCATATCCATGTCATATTCCCATGATCTGATCCCCGATTTCCACCCCATGACACGCAACAGATTCAGATCCTCCGATGTCGCGCCGGCAATACCCAGTGCTTTGCTGGTAAGATGTCCGGAACGATGTGCCTGTGACGAATTCATGCCGTTGAGATGGGCCAGTGATAAACCTCACCTATATCTATCTATCTATCTATCTATCTATCTATCTATCTATCTATCTATATATATATGCGTGTGTATATGTATGGCAACCCCAAAATAGATGCCCAAAAACCTAGAGATATGAGATAAATATCATCAACAAACAATCTTTCACACTTTTCAGCATCTTTTTCGGGATTGCTATATATGGATCATACAGACTTGCACGTATACCTATGCCATTTTGATACTGTCTAAATATCTACCTCTCTCTGCATGTCAAACCCGCACAGATACATTTGTGTTTCCAGCTGAAACATGTCTGAAACAATGATGGTACAATCCAACAGCTGACTGCAAAATAATGCTCACATTTCATCATGCATGATGATCGCTTTCATGATGATTTCACTTAATTCTTTGAGTTCAACCAAAGTTCAAAGGGATTTGATTTATTCACAACTGAGTTTCCAATTTTTCACTTTGACTTTGCGTCTACCCCAGTTCCCGCCACTTTGCCACCTGGAAGGCCGTGTTGGGCCAAGTTGATCCAACCAGGGCCTCGTATCAAGCTCAGCCGGCTTTGTTCCACCGGGAACTTCATGTGGAACGCAAATGGCAAATGACTGGTTTTCTTCGTCTTTGATATGGGTAAATGATTTTCCAAATGGATCTTTTTTGCGGTTCCATATTTGCTTTTTTTCGTGGGTACAAGATCTTAGTGGGTTCGTAAATACTTTGCCAAAGAACCAGCAAGAAGTGGAAGCGTTAAGGGGATCTCTGACGTTTTTCCGAATGATTTCCAACAAATAAAGGGATGCAACCTCTCCACTCTACAAAACCCTTGAGTGGCACAGAGAATTGGGTTCTTGCACTGCATTCAACCATCAAAAGTCGAAACATAATCATGATCTGGACAAATGGTGAGAAATCGTGATTGACAAGTCCCAGATGATCCACATTTCGTTGCTGTTTCCTCTGCAGATAAAAAAAGACCTTCTTCGGGGTTTCTAATCCTGTTTTACAAGAAATCCCCATCAACCACCAGCCCTTGAGTGGGAGTAAAAACGCGTTGAAAGGAAAGGTCATCGTACAGAGGGGCCATGGCTAAAACGCCCACGATTCTACCACCCGGCCCAAGAGGGATTATCTTTATGATGACGGACCTTACCCCTACTAGTTGTAGATGGTACATAATTTGCATAATCAACTCGGAATGACCTATCTCTGTTGCGAGTCATGGCTTCGATTTGGGATAGCTGGCAGGAAAATTCGAGGAACGGCCACTGAAACTTCGCCAACAATCATCCCATGGCATCTCCACTGGCGTACCACCAAGTGGCTGTCTGGGCGGTCTGTGGAGCTCGGGTGGTCTTGAGCATCAAGAAACTCCAGGTAGTACCACACAAGGGACACATTGAAATCCCAATCAACCTAAGCTCATACCAGCAACAGCAAATGGATGGCGCAACCATAATTGGTTCCTCCTAATACTAAACACACCCCCAATCAAAAGCTGTTTTTTTTTTAAATCAGATCTATTTTCTATATATACAGTACATGGTTGTGCCGAATTTTGGGGGGTATTGAATATGATTGTTGGAAGGATTACTCCAATACAATTACCCTGGTGCACTGGTGCACAACAGCGTGTTGATGAGATCGTTTCGGCTTGTCCAAGACTAGTATGGTATGTTTTTTATGAAACTCATGTTCAACCATGAGATCAAAAGGTCTCACTTGGAAGAAACTGGTTAGTAGCCAGGGGGGGACTTACTAAGCAGGGTTTGGATGTGACCCAGGACTGGATTGCATGGGTGACATGACCCACCCTGCAACATCATTCCCAGGCCGATCATCAGCATCATAGTGGACGTGATGCTTACCCAAAATGGTACAATTACCATCAATTACCAACCTCAATGGACTGATTCAAGTGAAAATGCGATGAGAAATCTCAGGACGCCACAGTTTTTACCCCAAATAAAGGGGTGAACCCTGTAAATGTTCGTTTGAACAAATCCTATGACCCCTTGAAGAAAAATCCGCCCAAACGCGGTTTGCTTGAGGCACAAGAGTGTCAACATCCGGGAAGGAACCTGGTAGCAAAAGCGACCAAAAAGAATGCATGGAGTCATGGAGTTGCACACTAGTTTCAAACCATATATCGTTTGGAAATGGTTGGCACATAGCCTGCTCAAGTGTCATCATGTCATCCAAGTGTCGTGATTTTCCTGTCACCAAATCATCAACCCAATGGCAAAACCTCCAAAAATCCAGAGGCCGCCCATATATGACTATAGAGATGTTCTTTGCAGAAACCTTTTCGAAAGCACGAGTTCGAGAAGTTTTGAAAGTTCACTCTTCTACTACTAAGGGCGCGGCAGAACGTTTCCGCAACAGCATCTTTTCAGCTGCAATCAATCCGGATGCAATTTCACTATTTGTGGTTTCCTGTTTGATCCAAAAAAACAGCTTCACCAGGCGCGTGCAAAGCATGCAGGAGAAGAAAACATATACTTGAATTTTATGCTCTTGCACACAACAGTATTTTGATCAAAGTGCATGTTGATTAATGCTTACATGGGGTTATACTGTCCAATATATTGAGGATCATCACAATCCACTATGGGAAGTCCTATCAACCAACCAGTATAAAAGAACTACAAAGGGTTTTGAACATTGCAATCGTCCACAAAACCGTTGGAAATGGCGAGGAAACCACCACAAGCACACAAAATTCTCTGTATCACTGAAGTGTGAAAATGTGTCAGCGAAGTTGATGACCAGACCCGTTCTGTGAGAATTAACATGGCTACAAATTGTTGCAAACCATTATGTTTAACAGGTGCACTATTTTGAAACTAACACTGTCCCAGACATATTAACATACCTCTCAGACATTTTGCCTGCAAAAATTGGCAAAATGTCTCCAAGACATCTTAACACCTTTCATGTCTCTCAGATATTTTGCCGGAAAAAAATGGCCAAGATACCTCCAACACATCTTAACATGTTTTTTAATTTGGATTGTAGACACTCCAATGGTTTTGGAAATGATGATTTCACAATTTCACTTGTTACATCTTCACTAATTTCAAAGGGCACCTCTTGCCCTTCAATTCCGCCCAAACCAACCTTGACGCGGAGAATCTGCATAACGACGCGCTCTTCAGAGTGGTTGCTAGTGGTTGATCGCTAATATATTGACGTCTCGTGGGGATTATATGTGCAAATAGGAATGTAAGAGTTTGTAATCACCAACCGGTTCAGATGAAATCCTACATGTCAGCAAATATAGACAGAAAATCAAGAAAACGTCACAATTCCAAGCATGAATGCCTTTTGGTTATCGACATGTCTGAGAAAGCTAAACGGCTGAGATACACATGAGGCACAAATCAACATCCCAAAGATGTTTTGCTCTGTGGGTTCGTCCAAAAGTTGCGTGGCCCATTCCATCCACTGGTTAAACACTCTAATTTCGCGCTTATGTCCTTGCCACCGCCAGAGTGTAAGTATATATGCGAACATCTTCCAACCCGTCTAGTCAGGTGGAGAAACCAATCATGACCAATCATGCATGTTCTGTGGTATCTGCAAATGAATAAACAATGTTGGTATTGGCTCCCAACCAGGCAATGATAGCAACTAAAAGCTACCAACAAAATGTTGCATGGTTTTGTTTCACAGAAACTACGCGTGCATGTCACAGTATGTCCGAAAACATGCGGCATGTCCAAAACCATCTGAAAATTCTGCACTTGGCACAACATGTTTGGACAATCCTTTACTTCTAGGCCGTTTCTGTCTGGTCCCCATCTTATCACCGCCTGGAGTCGCACAAAAGTTTGATGTTCTTCGAACCGTTTTTCATATGACTGTGGAAAATCATAAAACATACCCTGGGGTAAACTACGATAAATGTGCAAAAAAAACACAATTTTCTTGGGAAAATGATCTATCAATGATGGGTTTTCCACATTTGCTTCTATGTTTACAGGAGGGTATCCATGAAAATAACAGGTCAAGAGAACAACTTTTTGGGGGGTTGCAGATAGGTAACCGCAAGGTACATCCATGTCCTTGTTCGGCTGACCTCTCCACGGCAGTCGAAACGATAATACCTTGTTGGCACCATTCAAGTGTGACTGGGGGGATTTGATCCACCTGCACAATTTATTCAAGACATGTAATCAGTAGACGAATTGGGAAATAATTCCCTAACTACGATGGACGATGCATGAGTCATCCCAAACCAAACATGCCCATCTCAACTTAGCCACCCCGAGCCCCCAGGCTCACCTGGAGAAATTTCCTTAGAGGCCAAATTCACGAAACGTGATGACAAGAAAAAATACATGATGCATATCCTCAAATACTAGATGTCATATTATATCCATATTATGTACAAATTTTGCGATTTTTTTGGGTGCAAATATATGTTCCTAGTGACTTATTACGTCAGCAGATTGTCCTTGGACAAACCACCTGTGTCACCCTTGGGGGACTTACAAGCCAGGTTGATCAACCACTTTGATTTTTGCAAGTTTTTGTGGGGACAAGGCCCTTACCCAAAAGTAACGCACAGCTAGGCCAAAAAAAATATCGGGTTTAGCAGCAAAACCTTTTTCCCCAGAGACTCCCACCACAAAAAATTCTAGTGAGGAAAAAATCATGTACATGTTTTTACTTTTGTCCCGGACCGCAAATCACATTCGGAACCTGAACAGGAATTTTGATTCTAAAAATTGATAAAAGTCCATCCTCCACACAGGCGACGCAAACTTGTCCTCTGAATCACAACGTTGATCCGCAAAGAAATATGTTGCTTTGTTCTGAAACAGCGGGGAAAAACATTCGTCCAGGCGATGTATCTTTCCATCATTGTCCCCCCTCGCTCTCTCTCTCTCTCTCTCCATCTATCTATCTGTCTGTCTGTCTGCCTGCCTGCCTGGCTGTCTGTTTGTCTGTCTGTCTATCCATATGTTTATCTGGTCATCTATCTATCTATCTATCTATCTATCCATCTATCTATCTATCTATCTATCTATCAACCTAGCTATCTATCCATCCATGTATCTATCCAATTATCTATCTATTTATCTGTCCATCCAACCGATCCGTCCATCCATCTATCCATCTATCCATCCATCCATCTATCCAAATCTCTATACTTCCATGAATCTATCTATCTATCTATCTATCTATCTATCTATCTATCTATCTCTCTATCTATCTATCTATCTATCTATCTATCTATCTATCTATCTATCTATCTATCGTATGTATGCATGCATGCATGTATGTATGCAGGTATGCAGGTACGCATGTATGCATGTATGCATGTATGCATGTATGCATGTATGCACATATGCATGTATGCATGTATGCATGCATGTATGCATGCATGTATGCATGTATGGATGTATGCATGTCTGCATGTATGCAGTTTTGCATGTATGCATGTGTGCATGTATGCATGTATGCATGCACGCATGTATGCAGGCATGCATGTATGCATGTATGCAAGTCTGCAAGTATGCGGGTATGCATGTATGCATGTATGCATGCATGCATGCATGCATTCATTTATGTTTGTTCGCACGCATGTTTGCATGTATGTATGAAAGTATGTATGTATGTTTGTCTGTTTGTATGTACGTACGCATGTATGCACGCATGGATGCACGGATGCTTGGATGCATGTGACATGTTCATATGTGGGTATGCATGCATGTACGTATGTGTGTATGTATTTATCTTTGTATGTATGTATGTATGTATGCATGCATGTATGTATATATGTGTGTACTCCGTGTGTATGTATATATGTATGCATGCATGCATGCATGCAATATGGATGTATCACCTGTCTATCTATCTATCTTTCTATCTAACTATATTTATCTGTCCATCTATCTATCTTTCTTTCTATAAATCCAACCAATCCATCTATCTTCCTATCTCTCTATCCAACCAATCTATCTATCTATCTATCAGCCATTTTATCTAATGTATCTGCTTCTTTTCTATCTTTGTATTTATCTATCTATCTATCTATCTTTCTTTCTTTCTTTCTTTCTTTCTTTCCCTCTGTGTATGTATGTTTGTATGTATTTCCGCATGCATGTATGTATGTATGCGTGTATGTATTTATGTATGTATGTAGGTATGTATGTATGTACGTATGCATGTACGCAAGAATGGATGCATGGATGCACGTATGTATTTTTGCACGCTTGCATGCTCGCATGCATGTGTGCATGCAGTATGGATGTATCTCTGTTCATCGATTTCATTGATCTTTCTTTCTGTCTTTTTATCTCTCAGCCATGTTCGCTCTGTGTATGTATGTTTGTATGTATTTCTGCATGCCTGTATGCACGTATGCGTGTATGTATTTGTGTATGTATGTAGCTATGTATGTTCGTATGCATGTATGTATGCATGGATGCATGGATGCATGTATGTACTTTTGCACACTTGCATGCTCGCATGCATGTGTGCATGCAGTATGGATGTATCTCTGTTCGTTGATCTCATTGATCTATCTATCGATCTATCTATCTATATATCTATATCTCTGTATCCAATCTATCTATCTAACTTTCTTTCTTTCTTTTTCATCTTTCTATCTTTCTATTTTTCTATCTTTCTATCTATCTATCCAATCTCTCTGTCTATCTATCTCTCTCTCTCTGTATCCAATCTAACTATCTTTCTTTATTTCTTTCTTTTTTATCGTTCTATCTTTCTATTTTTCTATCTTTCTATCTATCTATCCAATCTATCTGTCTATCTATCTCTCTTATCTATCTATCTGTCTTTCCAACCGATCTATCTATCTAATCTATCTGTCTCTCTCTCTATCGATCTATCTATCTATCTATCTATCTATCTATGTATCTATGTATCTATCTATCTATCTATCTATCTATCTATCTATCTATCCAGCTATCTGTCTATCTATCTTTCTATCTATCTATCTATCTTTCTTTCTCTCTCTCTCTATCTGTCGTTCTATCTATCTATCCATCTCTCCATCTATCTATCTATCTGTCTCTCTCTATCTCTCTCTCTCTCTCTCTCTCTCTCTCTCTCTGTCTCTCTCCCTTTCTCTCTCTCTCTCTCTCTCTCTCTCTCTCTGTCTCGCTGTCTCTCTATCTCTATATCTCTCTATCTCTCTAGCTCTCTATCTCTCTATCTCTCTACCTCTCTATCTCTCTATCTCTCTATCTCTCTATCTCTCTACCTCTCTATCTCTCTATCTCTCTATCTCTCTATCTCTCTATCTCTCTAACTCTCTCTATCTCTCTATCTCTCTATCTCTCTATCTCTCTATATCTCTCTATCTCTCTATCTCTCTATCTCTCTATCTCTCTATCTCTCTATCTCTCTATCTCTCTTTCTCTCTATCTCTCTATCTCTCTTTCTCTCTATCTCTATATCTCTCTATCTCTCTATCTCTCTATCTCTCTACCTGTCTTTCTCTCTACCTGTCTTTCTCTCTATCTGTCTATCTGTCTATCTATGTATCTTTCTATTTATCTATCTATCTATCTATCTATCTATCTATCTATCTATCTATCTATCTATCTATCTATCTAATCTATCTCATCTAGCTAATCTATCTCATCTAGCTAATCTATCTCATCTTTCTATCTAATCTATCTCAGCCTTCTTTCCAACCTATCTATCTATCTATCTATCTATCTATCTATCTCATCTATCTCATCTAGCTAATCTATCTCATCTTTCTATCTAATCTATCTATCTAATCTATCTCAGCTTTCTTTCCAATCTATCTATCTATCTATCTATCTATCTATCGATCTATCTATCTATCGATCTGTCTATCTAATCTAATCTGATCTAGTCTAATCTAATCTTATCTTATCTTATCTTTTCTTTTCTTATCTATCTATCTATCTATCTATCTATCTATCTATCTTACTATATTTCTGAAAATGTTTCTTTCTTTCTTGCACGTCTTCATTGATCTACCTATCTATCTGTCGGTCTTCCTCCTTGTCAATATATCTGTCTGTCTATCTTCCTTTCTATTGAGCCATCTTTCTAGCAATCTTTTTTAGAAAATGAATCTCAGAAAACATCCGCTACATTAAAAAAACAAAAACATTTTCCGCAACTCGACAATGTCTGAATCATCTCTTGTACGCTGCATTCAGGAAGCTTTTTGCAGTTCAAGTCTATAGGGGTCGTATGAACGTGTGCGACTGTCTTTGCATGTCTGCATGATGCATGGTCGCTGTACAGGCGCGCTGTGATCAATTCAGAGGTGGCAGGTGCTGTGAAGCCAGCTTCGAAGGCAAAATAAGACACCACATTTGACAGTCAACTGTTACGCTATGGTTATTTAACATAGCCATGGAAAATGGCCCATTTACAGATGATTTAAAGGCGATTTACCTTTGAGTGAACAAGTGGCAAGACTACCAAGGTGAAACACCGCAAAGAATAAATGAGGTCAGAGAGCAAATAGACCCTGCTACATGGCTACAGGAATTTGAGGAGCAATTCCCGCAATATTGGGTAGCAGAGGGTATTCCGAATCCATTTACGTCACAAGCGGTGAGGAACCATGCCAAAAGAGAACAAGTTGGTCAAAAGGCGACCAGCATTCGGGCCAGTTCAGTGCATGGAACTGAAAGAGCAGCCACGCGGTCCCCGAGAGGGAGAGCGCATGCCAGGTCTAGAACTCCTAAAGGCAGAGGAAAGAATCAATAATCTTAGTAGCCCTCCAACGGAATGACAGTGTACAAAGGCAACCAGAAAACCTGGAAGCCAGAGAGGGCTGCACCTATTGTACAGTTGCAGATAAGAGTGTGAAGGTTGACCAAAAAAGAGTGCTTCCAATTGACAAGCAAGTAGTAGTGCTGCAGTCATGAAGCCTATAAAATTAGTGTGAACCTGGAAAGCTGATCCCTGTCACACATCATCATTTCGGCTCGGAGTTGTACCCTTCCACTCTTAACATTCAACTTCACCTCTTTGATACTCCGCCCACACGCTCCTCCTCCAATCTCTTGTCTTTGCTCCGCCAGGTTGCTCAAAACACTACCGAAAGTTTGAGGTACTGACAGGATCAGTTACTATCTGGGAACCATCTATGCTCCACTCCATATCTTATGAAAAACGCAAGAGCGGCGTTCAGCTCTTTTTCACAGCTCAGACTTGAGCCAAACCACAAAAGGTTTGACATCGTCATGTCTTCTCTTCCTTTA
>BGPT01001598.1:5035-69853 GCA_003297045.1 Symbiodinium sp. clade C Y103
GGCTGCCTCAGCCAAAAAGTGGCTGTTGGATATGCAGTCATCCCCTGATGGAAATGCGGAAACCCTTGCTGACTGACAGGGATCAGTTGTGGATTCACACTCCCAAAAGAAGATTTTGTTTTGATTTTTCTACCCTTCATTGTCAGTGTTGGTTTGTAGCCATTTGATCCTGTTCCTTGTTGTTGCTCTCTCTTTCAAGATCTCTTGTTCATCTTGAAGACTGTATTGCCCATGTTGTAAAGTGTATCTGAGAAAGTGACCCTCCATGATTTTCGTCAATGCGTCAGCAACCTGTGCGCCTGAATGAACCCATCTCAGGGTGGTTCCTTCGGCTAGCATGTCTTTAATAGCACGGGCTTGTAGTTGTGTCCTAAATTCTTGGCACGCCGGGGGGGCAGTGCGTGTCACTAAGTCGTATAGACTTTTGCAATCAGTAACCGCTATTGAGGGATCTTCTTTGAACGTGGCAGTGGCATAGGTGGGAGGAAGTGACTTCAAAGTTTCAGTGGGATTTTTCCAGTCAGTTGAAGGATTTCTGATCCAGCTCCAAAACAATCGCAACCAAGACAATTGATCAAGAGTGGTACTAAGTGATGTGGTTTCAGCGGAAAGAGTGCTCGTGACTACACGTTGGATCTTTTTGCATCCCCAGCTGATAGGATTTACAGGACACACATGGTTCTTCGCAATGTCCTCATGAGTCGTCATGATCATCATTCCAGTGTGGGACTCTGGTTGTTTCTTCGAAGCGAATGAGGCATCTGAAAAGGCCAGAAACCTTATTTTGTCAAGTGGAATTGGCTGAATGTGAATGGATGTGTTTTTATGTCTTTTGGCTTCATGTAGTACTTTGTTTCCTTGAATGAGAGTGTCAATGGTTGCTTTGTTGATATCGCTCTGCAAGAAACTCAGTCTGCTGGAAAGGTCAGGCCGCGTATTGACTGAGGCATATTGCAATGATCCGATCAAGGCTCTGAGGTCTTGGCGTTCGCGTTCAGTCACTGGAAGGTCAAGTTGAGATTTTCTCTGGGGTTGGATGTGAATTGGATTGATTTTGGTGATGTATTTTTCCTGGGACATGGTGATACTGTAGTCGTTGTTCTGGGTCATTTCGATTCCAGTGAACACAAACTGTTGGGACTTCTTTGAAACAAATGGGAAACGTTTTTCCAACTCGGCCACTTGGGATAAGAAATAATCGTCACCTCCACATAAACCATCGTCCACGTGCATGCCTAAAATTCCTGAAGGAGTGTTGGAACCTTCCTTGTACAAGAGATACAGGCATGGGTCAAATGGTGATGGTATAAAATTGAGGGATCGCAAATTCCTATCCAGTTCTGTAAACCAGAGGAAGGGGGCGTCAATCAGCCCGTAGGCCGATTTTACCAACCTACACACTTCATTTTCCTTTAGTTTCATAGCGGTGATCATTTCAGGGACTGGGTCTACTGCTATGACTCTTCCTTCTTGGGTCTTCCCTTGGAGAAACGCAGCTTTGATGTCGAAAGACATGAGATTCCACCGCATGGATGCAATGACCTGTGCAATCAGCATTTTTGAGGTTCTTCCAAGTGTTGGGCTGTCCCTAGGGATAGTGTCCAACTGTGGATCTTGGAATCCAAGGACAATTAACCTGGCCTTTGCCTTACGTACTTTCCCATTATTGGCTTTGATGTCTTCAGGTTCAGTGATTGGTTTCCAAACATACAACCATCTACAACGGAGAATTTGTTTTGGTGACAACTCATGTCTGAACATGCGAACCACCGTTCCTGTTTGGAGCCAATTCTGTACCTCCTTTGCCTTGGCCGCTTCGAATTCCTGACGCTCCTCTGGAGCCAAGGTGCTCAGTTTCACTTCGGTTCTTGCCTTCTTGGTGGTTGTTGCAAGCAAGAGAAATTCTTCTTCAGTCGGATTACTTTTACTCTGGCACATTGATTCCAGCTGATCTTCAGTGAACTCCAGTTCGGCACGCCATACGGTGGTATGGCCATCGGGTTCAATGATGTCATCATTGGCATCATCCATGCATGTTAGCAGGTCACACACAAGCTCATCGACTGCATCGTCAGGTATCGGGATTTCATGTGGTTGTAGTTGACGGTTATCAGGACTATTTATGGGAGAATGGGGTTTATCGTTTATGGGACTATTCACATTGGGATTATGAGCGTGAGGAGGTTCCTGGTCAGGTTGCTCAGTGGAACTGTTACTGTCGGATCTCTGATGGGATTCAATGTGAGCTTCACGTTGAACAGTGTTGGACTGAATTTCATTGGGGATGGCAATCTCGTTGGCATTTTGGGAAATGGTCTGTGATGTCTCTGTTGGTGGAGTCATGGATCCATGTGTATTTTGAGATTCATGCATGGCTTGAAACCTTTCTTCCAGCGGAATGAGCTGGGCTTCGACTGCACTAACTGGATGCACATGTTCTGGAGCCGCCCTGATCAGGGTACCTGAATTGTTGCAAAACACTGTAGTGGACCCTTCTTGAATAATGACTCTGGCAGGACCTAGCCATTCTCCATTGTTGGGGGATCCTTTGCAAATCATGACCCATTCCCCAGGATGTAGGCTCCACGGTGAGGTCTATCTCTCCTTAGCGCGGCTCTGCGCAACGACATGTCATTGTCTGCTGCCCAGAAAGCTTTTCTGGCAGTTTCTCTCATGGCTAGGAGCTCCCTAAACCTGATACCTTGCCTGTTATCACTGTCGGCAATGGCATGTGCGGGCAGAGTGTCATCACTCACAAGTGATCCAGGCAATCGAAGACCACGACCGAAAACTAAGGTCTCCGGTGAATATCCATGGCGTAAACCACAGGCATTCTTGGCCATGGTGCAGTGCATCAATGCTTGTTGCAACTGGGGGTAGCTTGACACATCATGTTCCAACTCATACTTGCTAAGCATGTTTTGGAGCACTCCTCCATGACGCTCAATCCGGCCAACTTGCCAGTGTGCTTCGGGCGGAACCACTGTAAACTGGATATTCAAACTCTGCATATATTCTTGAAATGGCTTTGACAAGAATTCAGAAGCAGAGTCCATGAGGACCGTGTTGGGTGTTCCTGCCCAGTTCAGCCATCCTGCAGTGAAGCGTTCTTGAATCTCGGCACGATTTGGGGCAATCACAGCAGTGTGATAATTCGTTCCATGGTCAATAAAGTGATAAAAATGGAATTCCTGGTTCTGCTTATTTACCCACTTTACGCCATCAATGGAAACCTTATCCCCAAATTCCAATTCCTCCTTAAGGGTGGCTGGACGTTGAAGCTTTGGCTGTTGCTGCATCTGGCAAATCGAGCACTTCAAATCCAGTACTCCTTGACACAATTCGGTGCTGTATCCTCGCTGTTGAAGCACTTTGCTGAGCCTCTGAGGATCAGGGTGGCCCAAATTCTTATGCAAACGAATGGCAAGACGCTTATCTTCCGGGGACATCGACATGAATCGGGGACCATGACTACTGCTTACTTCATCAATCATGCTTGCTGATTTTGTGTCACTAGGAGAAACTGAACTTGGCACAGGCATCGGACTGGCACTTGGAACACTAGGCACTGAGCTGACATGACTACCTGGTTCCAAAATTGGTCCATCCGGGACCCGGGATTGTGATGCACTGGCTGGCTCTCGGAAACGAATTTGCGCATCGGCTGCACTTTGTTCGGGAACATCATGATTGCGAGCAAACACTGTTATATTCAGGAAACTGGGATGAGATCGTCGCCACAGTTGCCGATTCGACAAAAATCTCCATTCTTCCCATTGATCTTCAACTCGAACATTCTTGGTGGTTCTTTGAACAATGATAGCTCTTCTGAAAGGGGCCTCATCGGGAGTGAGGTCTTTTGGTGGCATGACGGTTCTTTCTGCCCCTTTACAAACAATTGCCCTTACCACTTGTTTATCATGAAACAGCTCTTGGAGGTCGTTCAAGATTTCGGGAATGAGGATATTCTTACGGCCGACTCGTGGGGCTATTTTGGCAACATTTGAACAAATCCGCTCACATAGTGTGGACATGTTGACATCCTCAGTGGTCTTTCCTGAAATTCGGCGTCTCTTCACAGGCAACTCCTGTGGTTCGATCAGTTCACTGTTTTGCAGTTTTGCTCGTTTCGGCAGAGGCGCCAGCTTCGCATTGGATGTTCTCTTGGCGGAGATTGCAAAAGCACAATCGTTTCCATATGGGGCTTCTTTGACACATGAGACTTTGGTCAGGACTTGTGCTATGGTTCTGGCAAATCGTCTGTTGTATCGTTCGGAGAACTCAGTTCTTCTGATGCGCATTCCTTTGAAAGTGGTTTCACCTGCAAGTTGTTGGTGTTCATGTTGATGATTACATTTTCGACCATGAAATTGTTGATAAAATTGTTGTGAAGTGGTGGCAATCTCCATTCCCTTTTTGTAAAGAAGTTGATTGACAGGATCCCTCATGAGGCCGACACGACACATGTCAAACTCAGCAACTTGGGTACCTTGGATCACCTCTTTCAACAAAGGGGTTCTGAGCATGATGGATTTGGCTGGTTGTTCCCAATGCAAGTGGCGTCCGCCAGAAATCTGGTGGCGATACAAAACCAAACCCAAGGCCAGTTGATACAAATGCTCATCTCTCAGCTTTTGGATCCGCAGGAAGCTTTCTTCGCTCTTGGACTCATTCAATTGACTCCAAGAACACCAGGGTCCACAGGTTGGACTATACCATAGATGTTGGGGTCGAGTGGCAATGAGCTTTTGAAACAAAGCATACCTACCATCTTTCGTAGAAACATCACCCTCTTGCAAACCAAAACGAACAGCACGAAAACCCAATTGATTGACCTGTTTCGTCAGCTCACTTTGTGGACCGCAGAGAACTTCCATGACCTGGATTACTGGCTCGGAACGGATGTTTGGCTGGCATGAGACTTCGTGAAGTTCAGTTGTAAATTGTCGGACAAGTGCATTGAACTGTTGTTGTCGGTGGTTTGTGAAAGTGGTTTGAGAGTAAATTGCTTCAAAATCATCATCGATGTCTCCAGCCACATGCACAAGATCAATCGGATCCCTCACTGGCTGGGGCGGATCAGGCTCAGAATCTCGGTCAGGGCACCCTCCATCGAGAGGACTCTGGACAGCAAGGCCTGAATCTCTTCCTGGGTCTGAGATTCCAGTGGGGACCGAGTGTACACCTGGCCCATCACATCCCATGGGTCGTCGATCTCCTCGCTCATCACCGTCATGCCATCCTCGTTGACAAACGACACTGGCATCGGAGATGCTTTGGCTTTGGGATGTCCCTTGCAGCGTGGCTGGACAATCCCTTGGTGCACCTCGGTTGATGCCAGAGCTGGCAATCCATTCTCGGTCTCGTGCTGCTGCACCATCTTCTCGATGTAGATCAGCACCTGACGGTGTTCGACCTTCTGGCTGGTGGCATATGTGCGACAAAACCACTTCACCCATGTCTTTTCGTTCTGCCACATCTCCAGGTAGGATTTTCCTACATGGGCCTTCCCGAAGGAGATTCTGCAGTTCCCCATTTCCTCGAGTGTCTTCTGTTCGAAGGCTTCGATGCTGTCCGGAGATGTCTGAGAAAGCACTCGATCGAGCCGGCTGGAAAGGCTCATGGCTTTGAGAGGATTGGGAAGCTTGCAGGCTCTGAGCGATTTGGATGAAATCAGGCGGCAATGGTTTGGGCCGAGGGCTTTCAGCACTCGTACTTGATGGTGGTGACAATTGACATCGACTGGAACTGCATATCACTGGATTCTGACTGGGGCCTACTGGAGAGCTTGGCATGTTGATTCTTTCACATGACATCAAATTTGGTGGCACCTCGGATGCTGACTTTTGCACGTTGAAAAGGTCGCTGCTCACAAAAGTCTCAGCGGTGTCTAGGTCAGGTCTACGAATCGATTTCTTCTGTGCACAGATGAGATCACAAATGTCGAGCATGTACAACCCTTTTGGCGTGAGTTGCAACCTAACATCACTGTGCAGCAAGGGACTCGAAAGGACCTGACGTTCACTGTTGATGCTTGCACGAAGCGTCCGAATCAGTGTGTTTGACAACAGCAAAGGAGTTTCACCTTCAACAATCGCAACTTTCAAACCAAGACCAATGGAAGACAAAGGAATCACTAAGGCTTGTTGGCTATCCAAAGTCCCCTGATTTCCAAAACGAAATGTTATTTCACACTTAGTTCTACACAACTGCTTTCGGACTTCGGCTGGCAGGCTTTCAATGAACGAAGGCAGCAATTTGCTACCTATCACTGACTTTGTCGCACCGGTATCTAGGATGCCATTGGTGCCATGCGTGGACAAAAGAATCATCTCAGGCTCAAAAGCACGGATGCCGTTCGAAATCTCCATGTGAGGTCTGCGGAGGTTTTCATTCCTGAGAACATGGCTCTTCGGGTTTCCCTTGTGATACCCCCAATTCCCTTTCATTCGGAGGCGTTCCCGGAGCTCATTAGGAATGGTTGTTACTACATTAATTACATGCAAACTAGGTTCATCAAGAGAATCTTCATGGATGAGAGGAAGCTGCATGAACTCCATCGGTAACACATCAGGCTCTGTAGAAACATCAAGAGGCTCTGCGGTGGAGGTCAGGACGGTTGAAGTGCCGGATGCACTTGCGCTGGATGTGCCCTTGTGACGGTCTGGGCACTCGGCTTTCCAGTGCCCTTTTTTTCCGCACAGCCTACATGAGCTTTCTAAGATCCTCTGCTGAAGTGATTTCTTGGGGAATTTGCCAAAAGACTTCCCACGCCCTTTGTAAGAGACTGTTTCCCCTTACCTTTGTGAGATCCTATGGGCCAAAACCCTCTATTCTTGAAACGATCCGATAACCTTTTCCTTGCCTCAGTATAGGAAGTAAACGCTGCTGCA
This sequence comes from Symbiodinium sp. clade C Y103, assembly GCA_003297045.1. Lineage (NCBI taxonomy): Eukaryota > Dinophyceae > Suessiales > Symbiodiniaceae > Cladocopium > Cladocopium sp. clade C. The sequence goes on from BGPT01001598.1 coordinate 11,929, forward strand.
AGATCCTCGTCTCCCTGAACTGTTTCTGCCATCGCAGCCTCATAGTCTGCGATCAATGCGGCGTCCTCGTCCGCTTCCTGCAGCAAATGTTCAAAGTACTCCTCTTCAGTCACATCCTCAGAGGCAAAGGTCGGGGCATCATAGGATGTTTCATCTTCATCTTCAGCTACCAAAACTTGATGGTCATAGATCTTCCCTTTGTTTCGTTTCTGTCCAATCATGTCGTTGAAAAACGTTGTCCCCAGCATACGGACGGCTTTGCTGACACGTTCCACGGTCAGAGAACCATCTTTGTCACCCCCACTCTCTAGGATCACTCTCTTTTTGTCTTCGGTGTTCAACAGCGAACCCCTGAGGAGAATGTAGGCATGCACTTCATCTAGATCAATCTTCTTTGACTTCAATTCAGACCAATGAACATCACAACGTGCCAGGAATGAATCGTTCGACTCATCTTGTCGCTGTATGCACTTGAACAAAGCACGTTCCACTACATCATACTTTTTCTCCAAATTGACTTTGCCCCATTGTCCCCCAAGAAGAGACACGAGCAACTGAATCCCTGACTTGTCATTCGTCAGGAGCTTCTCACGATTCAATTGAAGTTTCTGAAATGCAGTGCCGGACGTGTTGAGAATCAGTCTGGTAATGAGTTCATTCATCTTCGATGCAGGCCAAATCTCGCTAAGGAGTTCCACTTTCTGAGTAAACTGTTCTAAGTCATCCTTGGCAGGGTCAAAGCTAGGCACTAACGTTGCCAACTGCGTAGACACGACATTGGTACTTTCGGTCGTCTCACCAGAAGTTTGTGACATCACGTCACCTCTTGATGTTCTCAAAATTCCCTGGAGCAAGGTAGCGCTCCGCTACCAGTGTGAACTGGGTTCAACACTGGCAGCCGCACCAGGAAATCACGCTCTCCCAAGAGCTCACCACACTGGTTTTCCCTCAAAGCGCAGCACGATGGTCTCGNNNNGGCTGCCTCAGCCAAAAAGTGGCTGTTGGATATGCAGTCATCCCCTGATGGAAATGCGGAAACCCTTGCTGACTGACAGGGATCAGTTGTGGATTCACAATATATGTGTATATATATATATATATAGAAGGATCTCAAACCGGGTGTCCAATAAGCACCCCTTAGACTGGGTGTCCATTAGGCACCCCTTAATTCTTAGGTCCTGAACTAACAAATAATGAGGTATTCATAGTAGTACGTGCATTTTTCATCATTTTTCCTTAGTTTCACCACGTTTGCTTCCAGAAATGCGTGTTACTGCGTGTCATTGCCGTATCGTGTCGGTCATAAGGGGCCACAAAATTTCCTGAGCAATCAAGAAACGTAAGCGTGTGATTATGTGTCATTACCGTGTCGTGTCGGTCGGTAGGGGTGTCCAATAAGCACCCCTTAGGCAAACGGGTGTCCGAAAAGCACCCCTCAGAACGTGTCGGGTGCTCTTTGGACAACCCCTGGGCGTGTCATTTCGTGCCGATTTTGACAATTTTTTTTTAAAACTTGGGAAACAAAAATGACACGCATGTATTTCTTCTCGCCAAAAATGAAGTCGGGTGCACCACAGATGCCACGCGGGTGGGATTGGTGGATTTGGGATGGAAGATAATTTTCCTGACATGCCATCTCCATGAACTCTAAGGGGTGTCCATTGAGCACCCCTTTGAACGTGCTGGTAAATCGATATGGACAAAACTGATAAAACCAACTTTTAAACTTGGGGCCCCTTGTTGTCAAGCATTGCAAAGCTGACAGATCATACCAGCACCGACAAGGGAACTATTACACCTGCAGCGGAGAACTCAGGAGCAAACCTCGTAAAATGAACATCCTATAAGCACCAAATTCAAGCTTTCAGGTTGGCTATACCACCTGAAACCAGGAAGAATCAAAAGGTTTGCAACAAGCCTTCAGATGGCCGACTTAAAAGTGGACATTCCCCATGAGAGCACCTTGAGCAGGATTGAGAAACATGTCCAACATTTGGAGTGTGTGTAAAGCTGAAGAACTGCTATGCAGGTGGTGCTGATCTGCAACTGTCAAGACACTGTCAAGACAGTGAGCGGCTTCTGCTTCCCTGTTTCTTAGACTCTACGAGTGGCTTATTAAGATCTCTTGCTTGAGGGCAGGATTATACTTCACCTCGGGAGCCAGTGCCAGCCCGAAATGCACCAAGAACAACACCGTGGAATTTGTGTACGGCAAGATCAAGTCCATATTCAATCGACCGAGTGCGATGTATTGGGCATACGTGGCCTCGTCCGAGTCTTTCGAGTCAATATGCTTGTGACACACTTAGTACAAGGTAACGCCCCCTAGATGTTGGCTTGCTAAGTTGACCTATAAGTTGGTTAATGTTTGGGTTTATCCGGGATACAATATGATATAGCTATAGTATTCACGGGGTTGATAGACCAACGTGAACATCACTGGGGGGCCTCATCTTGTAACTGGGACATTCTCCAGGACCTCTTCCACCAAAAAACGACGGGCTTTGTCGATACGCCAAAATGAGAGGTTCAATGGGGTATATATATATATATATATATACATATTTAATTATGTAGTGATAAAATGTGATAAATGATGTCCAAATGACTCTTGGTGACAAGAAACCACACATATGGTTGCGTCCGAAAATGGGGGATTACAATACCAGTCATGGCCATCAATCAACAGGGAAAATGCTGAACCAGTGGATGGAATGGGGGGTTTCGTCCCATTTAAACAATCACTTTATCATCCACTATTGTTGTCTCAGGTTCCCGAATTTTAGCGCCCAGCGATTTCCATCTTTTTCAACGGTACCGGGTACCCAGGGCGCCTGGATCTGGGAGATGGGAATGTGAGCCTCCACAGGTCCCTCTCCATTGGGTCCTTGCACCTACACCGTGGCCAATGTTGAGGTCCTTCCAACTGTGGAAATTTGGTGAGAAAACCATGCGAGTGTGTGCATATGATGGTGATGATGATGAGAACAATTAAGGTGATAAGACAATCAACATGTATATATGTACAATATACAGCATATATCATGTAGCATTATTCACGATATATGGCATGTAACCATGCATATTAGTTTATTCGGTTCTGACAATTTGCCAGTCAACTAGTCCAGCTGTAGGTCCTTTCATCCGGCACGCTACAGTTCGAAACCATGTTTCATGCTGTTTGGTTTCCATAGGAGCATGCACAACACGTCATCACCAAACCCCAAGTGCTATCTGCTCTATTTCAGCGTCGACCGTGATCACGGATTCCACAAAAACTAGTCAAACATCGGCCAGTGGAGAGTTCTACTGGTAGCAATGCCTACGCGTCCCAAACGTTTTTTTGCAACAAAAAATCAACTTGCGGAACCTTAAATCTATCCCTCACCCTGACAAATTATCGAAGGAAGTTAAGAAGTCAAACTTCCGACAATATAGACAGATGGAAAAGCAAAGACAGGAAGAAACTCAGACAGGGAGAAAGTCAGAAGAGAGAAGATAAGACAGGAGAAACTCAGAAGAGAGAAGATCCAGGTGCGCGAAAAGGTAGGAAAGTCGCGAAACACTGTGTTTTTCCAATGTTTCGTGGCTCTGGAGGGTCGAAAAGTAGGCTGGCTAAAGCGGCGGGTGCGGAGGCATCTGTGGAGATGAGAAATCAAAAATTGCACGCTGTTGTGGCGCGAAGCACGTTTGCAAGTCAAACTGCTAGAAGCACCGCATGTTCGGTGCACTTTTTGGAAGTTGAGATGTGGAAAAAGTGCACGGCGTTGTGGCGCGAAGCACAATTCGAAGTAAAAAGGTACAAAAACACCACATGTTCGGACCACTTTCAGGCGCAAGGGATTCTGCACCTGGTGAAAAGTGAGCTAAACGTGTGTGTGTGTGTGTGTGTGGGTGTTGTTGCATTTTCAAATATGATGGTAGGCGTGGGGCAGTTGACGAGGATCTGCAAAGATGCATTTCGCGTGGCAGGCGAGTACAAGAGACATATCGAGCAGACATGTTCAGACGTCAGCGCGCTGATTTCCTGAGAGCAGTTGCAATTTCGAGTATCAGATCTTCAAGTTTGCTAAGATGATTTTGCGTGACAGGTGCAGCACTACGTATGAGCTGGCTTCACTTTTTCGTGGCAGGCGCAATACTTTAGAGACATGGCATGGAAAAAGCGCAAAACGCATTGGTACGAGGCCGTCAGCTCTGCACTCAACTTTCCGTTTTTGAAGGACGTCTCGCAGAGTTGCTTCATTTTCTAAATGGAGGAAGTCTCGCAGAATTGCTTCGTTTCGGAACGTTACACTATGCTACAGTGCATTACACTACACTACGCTACACTACAGTCAACTACAACTACAACTGCACAACTACGACTACCACTACAATTACAACTACAACCACAAAAACCACTACAACTACAAATGCAACAGCCACAACTACAACTACAACAGCAATACCTACAACTACACCTTCAATTCCATGACAGCTACAGCTACAAGTACAACTACAACTACAACTACACGAACACCACCACCACCACCACCACCACCACCACCACCACCACCACCACCACCAACACCAACACCAACACCAACACCAACACCAACACCAACACCAACACCAACACCAACACCAACAACAACAACAACAACAACAACAACAACAACAACAACAACAACAGCAACAGCAACAGCAACAGCAACAGCAACAGCAACAGCAACAGCAGCAGCAGCAACAGCAACAGCAACAGCAACAGCAACAGCAACAGCAACAGCAACAGCAACTACAACAACTACAACTACTACAATTACTACAACAACTACCACTAGAACAAGTACAACAACTGCAACAACTACAGCTACAACAACTACAACCACAATAACCACTATAACTACACTACACTGCACTGCAACTACAACAACAACTACTACAACAAGTAAAGCAACTGCAACAACTACAACTACATCTACAAGTACAACCACAACTACACTACATTACAGCTACACTGCGCTGCCTCCAACCACTTGTCGGTCCATCAGTGGGTTCCCTTTGCCATCCATCATCGCAGCAACCAACCTTTCCTTTCCTATCTTTGAAACTTCCGCCACCGCCTTGTGCGGTACTACTGGTATATATGCACTGCTTGTGCACATTTTTTTTCACGCTGTTGCTATAGCTGAGCATGCGGTCACACCTGGTTGCATTGTCCTAATTCACCGAGCTGAAAACAGGTGTTTCGGGATGATTCTCATGAAAACAAGATGCAGCCCAGGGACCCGAATGCAGTCACGTTAAGCACTTGTGCATGACAAATTATTGCCACAGTCTTGTACATTCGTCCCCTGCGTCCCTACCATTGCAGACTGTAGAGTGTGAATTGGGGAGGTTGCGAAGTGTGGAGTGTGGAGCGTGGAGTGTAGAATGTGGAGTGCAGGGCGTGAAGTTTAAAGTGCGGAGTGTGGAGAATGGAAAGTGGAGAGTGCGGAGTGTGGCATGTGGAGACCCCTCGCGCAGGTGCCATGTTTAGGCATCGGCAAAAACCACCCCTCAAGCGCTGCCGCCTCAGTAATCCGAGCAAAACAGGCGATCATCCGATGGCACCTGGACTTCAACTTCCGCTTCAACATCCGACTCTTGGTCGGTGTCTACGAAATTGTCCTCTTGTGGGTACACAACTACAAGTTTCGTTTCAGAACCGCCACAACAGGCAAAATGATCGGGAAAACAACGGCAATGCAGTACGTGTGCACACCGAGGTCCACTTCCACCGTTGCCTGAACTTGAACTGAGACATTCATCAACACGGCCATTGCTTTCGCGCCCAGATGCGGGGCCAAGTGCCACCATACCTGGCCAGGGATCATTAGCATTCCGGCAATCTCCCATGAACATATATCAAAATAATCCCCCCAATGGGGATCAAAGACAATGCAAAGGAGAAACAAAGGCAATGGTGGGGTTTTAGACGTCAGGCTCAAAGGTGATGACATCCATTGCCGGGCAGGTCGCCTCCTCATGGCTCTAAGAACGGGGCATAGTTGGTTCAACTACCGTATCATCTGCCACTTGGATCCTGAATGCATGGCTATGTGCAGGCATCACATCTCAACACACCCAAACACCGAGTAGCTACAACCGGTCAAATTTTGATAGGGATATAGTTGTCGAAACTTACGTACGGAAACTTATATTCCAAACTTTTGATAGCTGTGTTATTAATTTGTGGCCTTCCACCGGGCCTCCGAGCTCCTCAAGGTACGTGGCATTCGCGCCGGCGGAGGACCTGTGCTGTCGGCCGTCCAAATGCGGCAACGCAGACTCTGCGCGTGAGTGCGCCAGAACCCTTCTGGCGCCAGCAGCACGGCGAACATGGTCATCCACAGAGCCTCGCGCGTGCAGGCAGCCCAACACGTCGTGAGCAGCCGGAGAGCTGAAGGAGCTCTGGCCGCAAACAGCGCCACCGACGACCAGGCACAGGCCGGCAACACAATGTTGCAGGAAGCCATGAGCCAGAAAACAAGGTGAGCAGAGAGGTGCTGTTTGAAACTTTAAAAGCTGCTTTTATGGTCTTGGTCTTCTCTGCGTTTTGTCTTTGCGTTCCCATCTCTCTTACGTCTCTCTCTTTCTCGTTTTTTTTCTTTCTATCTCTCTCTTTCTCTCCTAGTCTTCCCTTTCCCTTTCTCTTTGTCTCTTTCTGGCGTCTTTCTTCTTCCCCTTCTTTTACCCTACCCCTTCCTCTTCCCATCCCCAGGCAGTCCCCGCCTCAAAGGGGTGCGTGTAGGCCTTCGCCGTCCAGAGTGGAGTGTAAAGTGTGGCGACTGGAGAGTGGAGTGTAAAGTGTGGAGAGTGAAGTGTAGAGTGCGGAATGTGGGGAATGGAGAGTGGAGTGTAAAGTGTGGAGGGTGGAGAGTGGAGTGTAAAATGTGGAGAGTGGAGAGTGGAGTGTGGAGTCCAGAGTGTGGAGGGTCGAGTGGAGTGTAGAGTGCGGAGAATGGAGAGTGGAGCGTAAAGTGTAGTGTAGAGCGTGGAGTGTAGAGTGTGGAGCGTAAAGTGTGGCATGTGGAGTGTAGTGTGTGCAGCATGGCGTGTAGAGTGTGGAGTGTAAAGTGTTGCGTGTGGAGTGTAAGGTGTTGAGTGTGGAGTGTAAAGTGTAGAGTGTGGAGTGTGGAGTGTAGAGTGTGGAGTGTGGAGTGTAAAGTGTTGAGAGTGGAGTGTAAGGCGTAGAGTGTTGAGTGTGGAGTGTAGAGTGTGGAACATGGGGTGTGGAGTGTAAGGTGTAGAGTGTCAAGTGTGGAGTGTAGAGTGTGGAGTGTGGAGTGTGAAGTGTAAATTCGTAAAATGTAAAGTGTGAAGTGTAAAGTGTGGAGTGTGCAGTGTAAACATTCTTTTGCTTTCCGCTGTTTGCTTTTGCTATCCATGGCAATTCTCGGCTTTTGCCTTGCTGCTAGAAAGGGTAACAAGGTTTTGTTCTTCCAATCTAAACAAGGCGCGGTTCTCACGCTCCAGCGGCGTCTCCATGCTTTGAATTCCACAATCCATGTTTTTCCTTTCTGGGTTTCTTTGTCTTTTTGTGGCCTTTCCACTGCAACAGGTTCCGGCTTTCACTTGTGCTATCCAAAAAGATTTTGTGTTTCTCGCTTTGCGCTGTGCGGAGACGTCTCCGGGTCTCGACCCCAAGATCGAAAGGTTTCTTCCGCCCCCCGCTCCTCGACGCCGGCCAGAAGGTCTCGGGCTGCCCTCGTGCCAGGCACGGAGGCAGCCGTGCGGACAAAGGACGTGTAGCCTTCGTGGCCAGCCTGCGACATCAGGCAACCGAGGCAGTTGCCGGTGTCGCCGTCAAAGACTACCTGGACCCTGGAGCCCGAATACAAGCCTTCCAGGGTGCATTTGGTGTAGTCTCTTCCCAGGCCTGGCAAGCAAGGACGACAAGGACGAAGACCACCACCAACACCAGCAACAACAACAACAACAACAAGAAGAAGAAGAAGAAGAAGAAGAAGAAGAAGAAGAAGAAGAAGAAGAAGAAGAAGAAGAAAAAGAACAACAACTCAAATACGAACAAGAATAAGAATTAGAACAACAAATTCAAATACAAATTCAAATACAAAGATGTGAAGATGTGAGGATGTGAAGATGTGTAAATATGAAGACATGAGATGTGAAGATGCGAAGATATGAAGATGTGAAGATGTGAGGATGTGAAGATGTGAGAATGTAAGATGTGAAGATGTAAGATGTGAAGATGTGAAGATGTGAGGGTGGATAGGTGAGGATGTAAAGATGTGAAGATGTAAAGGTGAGGATGTGAAGATGTGAAGATGTAAAGGTGAGGATGTGAAGATGTGAAGATGTAAAGGTGAGGATGTGAAGATGTGAGGATGTGCCAGACACTTTTACACACAAACCCCTTTTACACACAAGCTCCTGTTACACACAGACGCTTTTACACACAGACACTTTTACAACAAACCCCTTTTACACACAAACTCCTGTTACACACAGACGCTTTACACACAGACACTTTTACACACAAACCCCTTTCACACACACGCTTTTATACACAAGCTCCTTTTACACACAGACGCTTTTACACACAAACCCCTTTGACACACAAACGCTTTTACACACAAACCCCTTTGACACACAGACCCCTTTTACACACAGACGCTTTCACACACAGACGCTTTTACACACAAACCGCTTTCACACACAGACGCTCTTACACACAGACGCTTTTACACACAGACGCTTTTACATACAATCCCCTTTTACACACAGACCCCTTTTGCACACAGATGCTTTTATACACAGACGCTGTTACACACAGACGGATTCCGCGGACAACTTGAAACGGCAAGTTTTTGACGATCGACCTTCATTTCGTGCGGGAAAGGTTGCTCCAGGACTAGTGAAATCGCAATTTTGCCTTATTTTTTGACGATCGATCTTCATTTCGCGCGGGAAGGGTTGCGCCAGCACAACAAAAATCGCAATTTTACCGCAGTTTTTGAAGATCGAACGTCATTTCGTGCGAAAAGGCTGCGCGCGACACCTTGAAATTGCAATTTTACCCCAGTTTTCGACGATCGACCTTAATTTCGTTCGGGAAGGGTTACTTTGATTGTTTTCGCATCAAACAAACAATCTCTGGGGACAAAAAAAGTGGGCAAATGGCTCACATGAGTACCCTACTCATCGTTTTTTTATCAGTATTGACTCGGGAAGTGCAACATGGTGGTGACTCTGGTGTCCACCAAGAAAGCGATCCTCAATGAAGGATCGGACGCAATGTGCAGTGGTCACAACAATGCTCCGCCCCACCAAGAAAGCGATCCTCAATGAAGGATCGGACGTAATGGGCAGTGGTCATAACAATGCTCCGCCCCACCAAGAAAGCGACCCTCAATGAAGGATCGGACGTAATGGGCAGTGGTCATAACAATGGCAATGATCCTGTAAAGGTTCAAGGCGACTTGCTGATCTTTTCTTGTTGCCCTATCCATATATTATCGGCTTCATTCAAATTTTGGAACATTTGCCACATGGAATACAATTGCCGACTGGCGGGAGCAATCGGTCTCTCACCAACCTGGCTTATCGCCCAACTGGCGGGAGGGTTGAGGCGGAGTGCATTCCAACTCCACTCGTGTTTGGAAAGTGCTGCAATGAATGTCTAGTATGCGGATGAAAATCAAACAACAGAAGTATTGCCGCAGCCACGCAACTTGTTTGGAACTACCATGGCAGAATATTAAAAGCACATTGCAAAACCATATGGTGGAAGTTCATAAGTGTCCTGAGTTTGCTCCACCCACAAAAGTCTCCAAACAAGAAAAACAGATCCATTGCAAGATAACTTTGAAGCGCCCCATGTCTGCAAACAAAAGTGCAGCTAAATCANTTGCTCCACCCACAAAAGTCTCCAAACAAGAAAAACAGATCCATTGCAAGATAACTTTGAAGCGCCCCATGTCTGCAAACAAAAGTGCAGCTAAATCACAACCAAGAAAGCTACTATTTAGGTTTCTTTAAATACATGGTACATTTGCAAATGTAAATATGGACTTCAGAAGTGTGCACCCCACTGCTGCGCAACAAAAGCCACGCCTTCGTCCTGGTTCCATTGCAAAGCCGCTTGATGCCAGCCATAGAACCTTACATGCTCTTCGAGCCCCTGGTGTTCGATCCCCTGGTGTCCAACGCCAACCCAACACAATGCGCAACTCAATGCAGCCATGTAAGAAGCTGTGCTTCGGGCTCCACGTACTCAGCCCATGTGTAGCCGCGTCGGCGCTCCACCTTGTTTGCAGAACTACTGGTGGAGGATCTTCAGAAAAACATTTAAAGACTGCCCATACAAATTTGACAAGAAACCTGCCATCCAATTGAGACCATCAAATTACACTGGCAACTGACCCCCAACAGTGTGGGGGGTAGGAAGTCAACACTTCACACTCCACTTGCAGTTTAAACTCTACACTTTAGACTCTACACTTCACACTCCACACTTTACAATTTACTCTGCCGAAGATACAACATGGGCTGCGGCCACGGTTTGCAACATCTATACATCTATGAGGTTTTCCTCTCTATGTGTTTCGACATCTGTGCCAGTGACATGCCTTTGAGAATCCGATGGGAAATGTTTGGGCGCCGGGCTAGATTTGGGCCCGAGCGTGCCCTGACAGAGCGGCCTCCAACGAGGGTGCGCACACCACCGGATGCCACATGCACCAGAATGCTTGCCGTCGGCTCACAGTATCATTCAAGTGGATTGCTTTGATCTTGCGGAACAGCATCATGGAAAAGACAAAAATAACCGAAATTATCTAGGCAACGTTCACCAAAACTTCTTCTGCCCTTTCAAGAACCCCAAACCTGTTTGCCCCGTGGCACTGCTAGCACTGGCTCCGCCGGCTCCGCCCTGCCAGGCCGAGATTCAGTTGAGATGGGCACCCTTGGGTGTAGGTACCAAGGATTCAACCAGCCAAGAACTTGGGAAGGACGCCAGCACAACATAGATCGCAATTTTACCTCAGTTTTTGACGATTGAACCTCATTTCGTGCGAAAGCGTTCACGTTTCGTGACGCCTCGTCGGCACTGCCCGCAGCCTAAAGAGAACTAGACGACGGATGGCCCGAGAGCGAAGAGAGGTATAGTGAAATATGTAAGTCAGAAGATGGTATAGCATGAAACATAGAGAGACAAATATATGAAATGAGGATGAGAAAAAAGATATTGAAGATGTGACGAGGTGAGGATGTGAAGAGATGAGGATGTGACGATGTGAAGATTTGAAGATATGAAGATGTGAAGAGGTGAGCATGTAAAGATGCGAAGATGTGAAGATGTGAGGATGTAAAGATGTGAGTATGTAAGGATGGATGGCAGATGCTTTTACACACAGACCCTTTTACACACAGACACTTTTACACACAGACCCTTTTACACACAGATGCTTTTACACACAGATGCTTTTACACACAGACCCTTTTACACACACAGACCCTTATACACACAGGCGCTTCTACACACAGACCCTTTTACACACAGACGCTTTTACACACAGACCCTTTTACACAGACGCTTTTACANACACAGACCCTTATACACACAGGCGCTTCTACACACAGACCCTTTTACACACAGACGCTTTTACACACAGACCCTTTTACACAGACGCTTTTACACACAGAAGCTTTTACACACAGACCCTTTTACACAGACGCTTTTACACACAGACCCTTTTACACACAGACGCTTTTGCACACAGACCCTTTTACACACAGAAGCTTTTACACACAGACCCTCTTACACACAGATGCTTTTACACACAGACCCTTTTACACAAAGACGCTTTTACACACAGACCCTTTTACACACAGACCCTTTTACACACAGACGCTTTTACACACAGACCCTTTCACACACAGACGCTTTTACACACAGACCCTTTTACACACAGACGCTTTTGCACACAGACCCTTTTACACACAGAAGCTTTTACACACAGATGCTTTTACACACAGGCGCTTTCACACACAGACCCTTTTACACACAGACCCTTTTACACACAGACGCTTTTACACACAGACGCTTTTACACACAGATGCTTTTACACATAGACCCTTTTACACACAGACCCTTTTACCCACACACACCCTTTTACACACAGACGCTTTTACACACAGACCCTTTTACATACAGACGCTTTTACACACAGATGCGTTTACACACAGGCGCTTTTACACACAGAAGCTTTTACACACAGACCCTTTTACACACAGACGCTTTTACACACAGACCCTTTTACACAAAGACGCTTTTACACACAGACCCTTTTACACACAGACGCTNCACAGACGCTTTTACACACAGATGCTTTTACACACAGGCGCTTTCACACACAGACCCTTTTACACACAGACCCTTTTACACACAGACGCTTTTACACACGGACGCTTTTACACACAGACCCTTTTACACACAGACGCTTTTACACACCGATGCTTTTACACACACGCGCTTTTACACACAGACCCTTTTACACACAGACCCTTTTACACACACACACGCTTTTACACACAGACGCTTTTACACACAGACCCTTTTACACACAGACGCTTTTACACACAGATGCTTTTACACACAGGCGCTTTTACACACAGGCGCTTCTACACACAAGCGCTTTTACACACAGACGCTTTTACACATAGACGCTGTTACACACATTTCCTTTTACACACAGACCCTCTTACACACAGTTGAAATCGCAATTTTACCTCAGTTTTTGACGATCGAACCTCGTTTCGTGCGTGAAGGGTTCATCCGGCACAGTTGAAATCGCAATTTTACCTTAGTTTTTGACGATCGAACCTCGTTTCGTGCGTGGAGGCTTCATCCGGCACAGTTGAAATTGCAATTTTACGTAAGTCTTAGACGATCGAACCTCGTTTCGTGTGTAAGGGTTGCCGCGGCCACCTTGAATCGCAAGTTTACCTCAGTTTTAGACGATCGAACCTCGTTTCGTGCGTAAAGGTTGCCGCGGACACCTTGAAATCGCAATTTTATTCCTTTCTCCCTGCTGTTCTGCTCTGCCCTACTCTTCTGGCTCGCCTGGTCTACTCCACCTTCCTCTTCTGCGCCGTGCCTGCCCTACTAATACTACTACTCTACTGCTCTACTGCTCCAACTGCATCCTGCTGCACCCGTTCCCCTACCATTCTACCTTCTGTACCTCTACTCTACAGCTGCCTCTACTCTACCCTTCCGTCCTCTCCTCGGCTCTACTCTAGCCTACTGTACCTTACACTTTTGTACTATTCTACTTATTGTACTTTTCTCATCTTTTCTCATCTTTTCTCTACTCTATTCTATTCTACTCTATTGCCCTAGTACTCCAACTGCACCCTGCACCCTATTGTGCCCTACTGTGCCCTATTGTACCCTATATACTGAACCCTCCACTACTCTGACCTTTTTCTCGACGGGTCCTGCGAAGGTTCTTTTTTCCAAAGAGCTGCTGTCAACTTGAAGGTATGCGTGTGTATATATGCTAGTCTTTCTCTTGGGCAGCAACTACAACCACCATGTCGGCCATTGCTACTACCCTACACGGTCGCTACTCGCGCTTCTCGTGTTAGCGCTAGCGCTACTAGACGCTAATAGGATGTCTACTGCTGCGCTAATGCTGGCATTTGCATTGTTAGCGCTGTTCGTTCTACTAGTGCAATGAGTACCGGTACAAGTACTAGCGCCACCAGCGCTGCTAGTATTGCCTGACAAGAATTGAGCGTCGCACAAGAACACAAGAGGCCACAGGAGGAGAACGTCGCCATGGCTGGCTATTGCTGGAGATGTTGTTCAAAGCCCATGACCAAACGTGAAACCTGACCCTTGTCTTTACCAAACCTACAGTCAAACCAATGGTAAGCTAAGCACTAGTCAAACAGTCCATCATGTGGCTAGATCTAGTCGCGAATTTGCTGGTGGCTGTTCTTCCTTTTAAATGGAGAATGGCAAAAACACCATCTCTGCCGTCGTCCGTCTTGGAGAAAATTATTGTAGATTTCTTCCAACAGAGTCAAGCATACCTTTTCACATTAGCACAAGAATGCCTGTCCACTTTAGGAACGACATTAAGTGAAGGAAGGTTGCGTCAACTCCGAAAATGTGACGGGCAAAAGCAAGCCCTGCAAATGTCTGAACGGCATAATATGTTTTACATGTTGCCCTACCCTCTTGGTGAAATGCCAGGATTAGCTGTTGTGAAGACCAAACAGGTCTTCAGACGTCTTGAGCTAAGGTATTCAACACGACGCGTGCATTTCAATCCACGCTCGTACAGAACAGCAGCAAGACTTTCACATAGAACAATGGCATTGGGTCCAAACATCACTGTCATTGTTGCTTGAAGTTGTTGTTTTGATATGTTTTTTCTTGCACTTAAACTGACGCTAGAGACCACCGCCTTGTGCAGTATACTACTGGTACCGTGCACAGAATATAATATACAATATATCTCGGGGTTGCCGAAAAAAAACAATTGCCCACCGCCCGCCAACCACTTTTACAGCCGCAGCTCCCAGAGTTTGCCACGGGGCCTGAAGCCGCGGCGGCTCCAGTACTGTTCGGAGTTGGGGACAGGAGAGCAAAACAAGGCAGACATGCCGTGCCGTTGTGCTTCCTCCTGGAATCCAGCTGCCAGCTCCGACCACATGATTGTGGTAAGAAATGACAACAAGTAAAACCGAATGGTAGCAGTAGCTAGTTGCTGCAGTAGCAGAAGTAGCAGCCGTAGTACCTACTACCAGCACAGTACCAGCAGCGCCAGCAGCAGTACCACTAGTGCTCGTAGAACTAAAAGGCAAGGGCATAACATCTCCTACTTCCTTTACATCACTTACATCATCTACATCAACTTCATCTACATCACTTCTATGAACCCCACAGAACATCTACTACATCGTCTATCGCATTTAGATCATCCAACTGCGCAGGTAGGCATGTAGGTGATCAACTTCTGTGAGCTCCTGCACAGCACCTACAATACCGAATCTCCTCTCTTAAGGCGGCGGGGGCAGCCCGGCGACGTCCATCGAAACATGAACCTCTGCGGAATTAGCTCGTGTGTACGATGCGCTAAATAACTATGAAAATAAGCCGTGGCAAAACTGCGATCCGCGCGCGTGCCTGAGCAACCCTCTGTGAAGAGATCGTGGGCGTCCGACGTTCAATTTGAAGGTGCGCGCGGCGCAGCCCTATGCGGAGATTGTGTGCGTCGGACGGCTAAACATATGGTCAAATCCGTTTCTGCGAATGCGTGGGTGCGTGGCGCAGCCGTCTGCAGAGATCGCGCGCTTCGGACATCCAAACGCGTGGTAAACTGTGAATTTGTATGCGCCTGGCGCAACCCTCTGCAGAGATCAGAGATCACGCGTGCCTGATCAAACTTTTGGTAAATGTGAGAGCTTTGCTTGTGTCCGCGAAAGCCTCTGTTGAGATTGCTGTGTCTCACGTGTAAACATGTGGTAAACTGTGGGTTCTGTCTGCAAAAGCTTGCTTATTGTTTCAAATCTTCTCTGTGTAAGAGATTCTGTGTGTTTAATGATTCTGGGTGTAAAAGCTGCGCTTTATGTAAAGGCTTCTGTGTGTGAAAGCTCTTGCGTGGAACAACTTCCTGCGTAAACGCTTCTGTGCGTAAAAGCCTCTGTGTGTATAAGCTTCTGTGTGTAGCAGCCTTCTGTGCGTAAACGCGTCTGCGTGTAAGAGCTCGTGTGTGTAAAAGGCTTGCCGTGTCCAAAGGTGTCTGCGAGTAAAAGCTTCTGCGTATTAAAGCTAGGTGTGTAGCAGCATCTGTGTGTAAAGGCGCTTGCGTGCAAAAGAGTGTGTGTAAGAGCAGATTGAAACGGGAACCCTTGCTACGCATTCGGGAAAAAACAGAATTTCCGTTGGTGTCATGGCGAGGGTTGTTGCAATTCAACCAGACCATATCCGACCGATACTGATAGGAGATTTCCGAGGAGTATGGCTCACTAGGCATGTGCTAACTTCAATCCTGCAAGTGTTACCTTATAAATCTGTAACATGTCTTCATCGGGTTACACCATTTTACAACCCCAATCAACTCCGCTAAACCTCGGCCCTGGGCGCCCCAGGCCATAACAAAGGCGCCACCGTTGTGTAGACCCTGCAGCTATGAATGGGTCAAGTGGGTCAAGTCCTTTGGTACCCCTAAGATGCCCAAATTTTTGGTGTTCAGCACCTGGAGACTTAGATTAGCGATAAGGAAATCCCAAAGATGATCCAATGGTTGCAAATGATGATTTATCATCATTTCTCAAATGCTTCAGTCCGTTTAGTGATCCAATGCTTAAAGAACTATCTATCTTCACAGGATGTAATCCTTGAAAAAAACATAGTTTATCTCTGAAAGCACTAACCATCACTAGTCTTAAATGAGTTAGCAACGCCAAACATATCCTGACCTTTGAGGCTTGGGGGCGCCATGGGCCTTCTGGGGACGCCCCGATAGCTGAGGTTCTACTAAATTTCAATGATCTCAAGCCTCATGAATTCCAGTTGGATCATTACATCGCCATGTTTGGTTTCCTGCACCAGAACATCTTTTTGTTGCGACCTGTTTCAGTAAGACAACCAGTCTTTCTTGCTTGGTACTCAAGTTGAAGACGTGACCATATACAAAATCAACCTGGGTATGTTGCTAACAGTATCCAACCATCTCGGAATAAACTGTTAGCCAGGGTGGTGCAGGTGTGCCAGAATTAGAGCTATGAACTTTAATTGATTGTAACAAGTTGTATATATTGCGAGCCCCTTGCGATACTCTTGGGTGATTTTGTTGACCGCAGACAATTTATGGCGATTTTGACCATTATGCTTCCAATTCACCTGGGCTTTTGGGGCTTCACAATCCCTAAAACCACGGTGTTTTTTGCACTCGCTCATAGTTGACCATGGTTGTTTGTCACTAACATCCCTACTTTCAGACGCGAAATGTGACCAAACGGCATAGTTGGGGTCGGCGGTTCTTTCTCTCAAACCCAAGTGCCCTAAGCGACTCTAGTGACCATCCTCAGAATGAAGAGAATAGACTTTCATGGAATCGAATTGATCTACTAAGGTTTGGGTACTGTGTATAAATCAGTTTTGAGCCATGCAACAAAAAGCATCCGTCAGAGTGTTAGTCTATGTTGGTCTACAACAGTCCAATATAGTGGTGATTGGGGTTGGTCATCAGAATGATTCCTATTTCCAGTGCGTCCATGTTCAACCCCCAAACAGGACTTTAATCTCTGATTTCTATTGATTCTGGGCATTCATCAAGGATCTCCCAAATTTTCCCAGCTCAGCTGCCAAAATACCGAGATCTGCGCATCAAGCCACTGGTCCTTGTCGACCTGAGCGGATAAACCTTGAAGCCCCTAGGGATCGTCTTGCGGGCACCAACAGAAATGGGGATTCTTCTCCAACTCAAAATGGCGACAAAGGACCATGACGAATTGACTTGCGGCAAGATCTACAGGAATCGTGTTCTTTCTGTTTGAAAATTGGCGGAGTTTCCTTCAAATTTCCCATTCAATCAGCATGTCCAACACAAAAAACCATGTATGTATCGATGTCTATATACACGCATGCATCTTTGAAATCAGTGGCAGAGATTACCAATTCTAGTCCTTGAATGGAAGCAGAAACCAGCTCCATATGAGAGGATGTCCAACCTGCAATTGGCTGATTTATATATCCAACGTGGAGGATTCTGTTCCGAGATGATCCCGAGCTCACATAAATCTGTTGATCCCATGGTGGTCGACGGCAACAATCAACATGTCTCCCGATATCGAGTCAGGATGTAACTTTCTATCAAGTATGTGTCTATGTACTTATGTATATATGTATATATATATATATGTATATATATGTATATATATATATACATATATGTATAATGTAGATTATATGCAGCATTCATACACAAGATAGCATGCAGCACGTGTGCTTCAAGCTCCAATGCTTCCAGCCCCGGCGCCTCTTTGAATGGCGCGAGGTTTTCATTCTCCTGCGACTCATCCACCTGCCGTCCACGAGATCCGGTAGCAATGAAGAATCCCCGATTCGAAAACCACGTGGTTTGTTGTGGTTTGTCACCATTTCCAGGGTTTCAAGGGGACAATTGACAATGGTTACTGAATGGCTACAAAGGAGCAATCGTAGCTGGACCAAATATTCGGCCCAGCCCCCCGGGCAGATTGAACTGAGATTCAAGTGGCATGTTCCTCATTCCACAAGCATTTAAGACCAGGATCAAAAAAAAGTGTCCAAAATTTGGGTTGGTTCAGGGCTACACCATTGGAACCCAATCTCCTGTTGAACCAGTCATAAAATGGAATACCCCCCCTTTTGAGACAAACCCATCAGGGTTGTTTCCCCGTTCCTTGTCTTCGTCCAACTGGTTTCGGAAAATCCCTCTGCGATGATCCCAAAATAGCGGATGCTTCCAACTTCAAATGTAAATGCGACAGAATGGATGATGATATACACCACATACTGACTTGAGGTAGCAAACCCAAGAAGGATCAATTTTTGTAAAACAATTGTTAGCAGAAGTGGATGGCCTAAACCATCCCGGATTGGAGGTTTATGATTGTTTGCCGCACCAAACATGTTGAGTAAATTCCCATGTTTTCAAACTGTGTCCTTTTCTTAAGGTACTTAGACAGTGCAAAATAGAGGGTTGGAATACTGCTTTCCAACCTGAACAGTGGCGATTCTCAGGGTCTAAATTGGATTGGGACAGTCATTCCACAGTCATTTCGGAGTGTTTGGTAGTTCAATCACCATTGGTGGCTGGTGAATCCCACTGTTGCGCTTCAACTCAAAGGGTCCGCAGTGATGGATGGCTGATCCCAAGCCATGCCAGTGACGACCATAGTGAGATCCAGCCGACCTGTGCGCCATTTTGACCCCTGGACCTGATCACCATACCCTTTGAGATCTTTATTCTTAGATTACATATGTGTGTCTAATATATGTTTATATATATATATATGTATATATATATATATATGAACATATCTATCTTTTGTGTATTCCCGGATATGGCTCAAAAATGGATAGCCAAGAATCGGATTTCATTTTTCTACAACAAAAAGTGGATGAAAATCCCTGGATCAATGGTAACTGCGGGTATTGGGAGACACCATCTCCACAGTTGTCACTTGCCATTTGGAATAGACGTGACAACATCTCCTGTACAGGATGATCCCAATGAATGTCGATGAAAGTCATGGAGAGGTGTTCACCATCATGGCACCCATCATAACCAGTTACCTCTGCTAGGTACTTCCTAACCAGGGTGATTTGCCACTGGAAGAAGGGGGATATCATACTGGCATGATCCAAGAAATTACGATTTCACACGACTCCAAGGCTCCTTTGCAACTTCTTCCCGTCCCGTACTCCCTTCACTCATTGGAAAGCCCGAAGGCCCTGGGATTCTGACATCCATGTCATGATGTACTCAACAGACTGGAAATGACTTCCAAGCGAAACAAAGGATACATCATCACTGAACACAACGAATGACACCTGGATCAAGCCGACCCTATATCATAACATATCATTTATATATATAATATAATATATATCTCTGTGTATAGGATTCCGCTTCCAGCATCTCCAGCAGTTGAACGCCGTGGGGCGGCCTTCTGGTGAGACGGCCTTGACCCACACCTGCGGTTCCAAGGTTTCCATCTGGCTGGAGAAATGGCCGGATAAATCACAAGAAAGCCATGATGAGAATATTTCATAAATGTATAACACAACAATATTGTATTAACGATAATGAGAAAAAGAAAACAACATCACATAGTAATATATGTGGTGATATAGTGGGATGAAATAGACGTGCTTCTGATGTGGTAAGTCCAATAATAAACCAAATCTCCAATATTACGATAAATGGTAAATATCATTCCCAAATCGTAGGTTCATGATTGGGTCTACTACATTATGGGCCCAGATGAGGGCAGCCAATGGATCCAGAAGACTGGTCATTTTCTAGGATCTTGGCCCACATGATATATCTGAGCAGAAACTTGCGAACCCAAAATCAGCTGTTGGGATGATCCCATTAAAGATAATTCGACTATGGGAAACAGGTCCAATTTACAAGCGGGTTATTTCTGAGATGGGAACTTTCATAATTGGCACAGGGTGATGTCAACTATCAAAACCATTTCGAACGCTGGGTCAAAAATGCTTGTGCCAATGTGTAGCTCACAACTGAGTGAAACCAATCATTTGTGATCCATATGGACAATGGAGAAAGCAATGACAATAAACAGTACTTTTAGAACACGTGATCGTGACAATGGATCATAACGAACATAAGAAAAAATTGTATAACCCTGGACATATGTCCAAACCTAAACAAGCAAGGGGTGGATCAACATGCAGATTTGTTTGAAATCTCCAGGGGTTAGCTGGGTTTTGATGCCCAATGTCTTGTCTAGCAGCACGTAAATATCGCAATATTGGATATCACCATATTCCCACACATATGTTCGAGACATGATATAAATAACAACAATAACAAGAATCATCATGGGTGATTGTGGATGAATGTAGCCCAACAGCAAACCAAATTATGTAATTTTACAAACAAAAATTATGTTTGGTTTGTTTAATCTTACACCTTGTGGTTATAACAATAATTATGTAGTTTGAGCCCTGAGGTTTATAAGATTCAACAAACCATTCGTCCGTTTCGAAAAAAACCTCGGGGATCCCGGGTCCATCGGCCCATCGTGGCCTGCACCATCTGTCCAGGCTGCACTACCTGTGGGTAGCTTTTCAGCCTGGAAAACCTGGTGGAATGTCACATGTATATTGGATTCGTAATGGATCTATGACTTAGATTGAATTAGGGGCCTCTTTTGTGGGGTATTTCACTGGAAACACAACAAATGGAATCATGTAAAAATAAATATGGATACACTCATAGCAACAGAAAGATGCTAACTGCAGATTGAAAGCATCACCCAAAATCATCAGAGGTAGAGATTTTCCATTAGATATCGCACCCAAAATAGGTTTTTTAAGTATTCTATCTCTAAACTGCGCGCCTCAGACAGGATTGGTGTGTATCCTCTGGCCACTTGGGTTGCATGCACCAACCTCAGCAGTGCTGGAGGGGCCACTGGAGGGGATTCGGACATTTCACATGTTGCTGGGCAGATCTTATCGTTTTTTCATGAAACAATGAGAGTTGTTCAAGTTGATAGGTATTAAACAACGGTACTAACGCCGATTCTTTACTAGTTTTTTGGTTTTCGTTTGATAGCTGGTTTCCATGTGGGCATTGCATACTTCAAAAGTACACATCAGGGGATATCATCAACCTGACCCAATTTTGTGAGGCCATTGGCGCCCAATTTTTGGGGCAGTTCTGCATAGTTCTGATAGCTAACAACGTGATCCCGGGCCACTGTCTATAATTTCCAACACCAAAAACCTATGAATGGGGGTTGTTTCCCTTGTTACTCATCATTTATAATGAAATCTGGCCAAAGAAGTTGCTTTGATCTGCCCTCGTCATGTTGTCCATCCGACTGAAATCCAACTGTTGTGAAGGCTGTGACCGCTATCCAAGCCACTTCATCCACACATCCATGAAGACGACCAAGTGTGCTGCAGGATTCATGAGGTGAAATTTCCCCAATCCAATTTCCATCATTCCAGTGACGGAAAACGACGTGATGAAATGGATCCAAACATATACCCGTTTGTATCCCATGATATCCCTATTATACCAGTCTTTTTGTTGGTGAAATCCACATTTCATTCGTCATGCGCCATGAAATCTCATGGAAGATGTCCATCTCCAAAAAATCGGAGAATTATTGACAAATGTGACGATCATTCCACAAGTATCATGACTCATGATTATCATCAAATATGATCAAATAGTATTAAACCATCAATAAGTATATCATTCACATTCATGAACTGTTCTTATCTATCCTTCAGCACAATAAACGGACCTCATTGTCGCAAAATCAATACCATCCCATCACGCAACCATGACTGGGGGCTATTATCATTCATCCCAGCCACAGGGGTAGAAATGCTAGACCCAAACATGGGGTGGTTTACTATAGTTATCCCACAAGGATCCATTCTCATCGCACTTTTCTCCTATATCAATCCAAATTCTCCCATTAATATCCATATATTCATTACATTCGCCGACTATTGGATATCAACAAATTATTCTCCACTGGATAAAATGCCATTATAGTTATCCATGGTTAATCCATAGTTAATCATACTATATCCTAAGCTATATCCTATCATTATTTGGGATTACCATGATTACCATCCAGCCTCGGCCATCCCCTTCCCATCTGGGCCATGGCCCCTGTTTGTCCGCACCGACATCCACGAAGCAACCCAACCTGAGAAAGCCGTACGCAATACCGGTCTACTGGCCCTGCCATCATGTTGGAAAACCAAACAATTTCGGGAATTTCATACTTTCCGGGGATGGGATTACCAAAATTGGAGGTACTTAACATATGCAAAGCCCATGTCAAGTATGAATTTTAGGGACTCTCCCAAAGGTTGAAACATCATGTAATATATCAACACTCCATCAACAACCAATTGAACATAGAAACAAACATTGTTTTTCTGCTGCGCCAAATCATGTCTATGGACTCAAACACAGCCCCACCTTTGGAGCGGCCCTGAAATTCACCGTGGAGCCCATTTAAAGCGTGCCACTGTCCCAAAGACTCCTCCACAATCAAGTTTAAGGGTCTGATGATGTTTACTGCTGCTTGATGTTGGTCTTCAGGGGGGGTGTTAATTCTTGAAAAGTGAGCATGTGTTGATGAATAAAACGAAATGGCCTGTGGTAGACAGACCAACCCCGGAGCAATTGAGCTTGTAGGTGTCGCAGACCAGAGCTCGGGCGATGGCTCGGTGACGTCCTGTCCAGGATTGGGCCTCCTGATTCATCGCTGCCGTCGTCGCGGACTCTTCTTTGCTCATGCTGTTAACCTTCATGTACAGCAGTGGATACGTGGCTAAGCACCATGTTCCATGCACAAATATTGATCAATATTGAAGTTGAATCACATGGCTGGTCTTGTTCATTCAATGGAGGTCCATATTTCTTTGACTTGTGGTTTCAACCCTCTGAAACATATCACATCATTAATTTGTATTTCGTTTCTTGTCCAAATTTAGCTGACTGAACTGCAAGGAATCTTTCATGTCAAGGTGGCACATTTTCATGATGCACCCCTTCGCGGAACGTCTTTGAACTTGACATCGTTCTCAGGTGTCCCATGGTGTCCCTACATGAGGATTGGAGGATTCCCCACCAACAAAGAGTCGCGCGCACCTGTTGGTTGATGGTGTTCCCATCTTACCCATGTAGTTGTCCCCAATGAACATCTGAAACACAGGAAACAACTGGCAATGCGACATGCTCCATGTGTAGACATGATCATGAATGTCATTGCCAGCATTGTTTACCAGTGTCTATTTTTTTGAAAAAAACTTATGCATCGAATTCATCTAGAATTTCCATTCTCCATTGTTGGAAACCGAAAATTGTCATGGCAAATCTTTGCCCCCCTGCAAGAACGTTGCAATTCTTAGCCAGTTCATCGATTCTTAGCCAGTTCATGGAAATCACCATTTTTAATGGGACAATCCACTATTTCTAGGGCCATTTTCACTGGCTATGTTAAATTACCAGAGGGTAATAATGGTTATTACTGGCTCAACATGGTCTCCCCATTTCCTCCATCTGGTGGCCCCCGACTCCTCCACGACTCGGACCACGATACCGCTGAGCTCTTGCCCCTCCCGGAGGTCCTGAACACTTGGTTGACCCAGGGGTTGTGATGGATCTATCGATGAAAATTACGATAATAATCAATAATATCTAGGATTTATCTATAGAATCTATAGTCTATAAATATTCAAATGGGAGTTATCTATTGAGAACTATGGTTTATGGTTGATATATCCTATAGTATTCTATAGTTGGATAACTCCAAGAATTGGATCACATATGATCAAACAGTGTTGAAGGGAAGATCTACAGGGGATGAAGAAAAACCTTGAGCCCATCAAAAACAGAAACACATGTTAATGCAACAAAGCAGAATCAAGATAAATCGATCATTCTGCAATATTAGATCCTTCATTGACCTTTTGCAGTTTGCAACACATCTGTTTGCATTGGGACTCTTCACATTCACTAGGTCTTACTTCCATGATTTTACTAAATCCCTATAAGCATCATAAGCCATAGTTGTTGGAGTTATAGACCAACTTAGCTATCAAACGGGGGCCCCACATTGCATTTGTTGATGGCTTAAGCAATTGATAACCGCGCCATAGCTCTCCTGCACCTTCAACTCACTGGGCATGTCGTCGGACCAAGCTTCCTGGTTTTGAGGTGGAATCAGAGATCTCAACGGTCACAACAATGGGTGATTTCATGCTGATTGAATGAGATATCATGGGTTAATAAGATTTAAGAAAGACTAGATATTGGTTAATTATTGTCAATGACGGGATATCTAGGATTAATCTGGCTGAATTATAGTTATTCGCTGACTTGAAAACAGCTGTTGTCATACGGCCAGCTAAAGGGATGATTCCCCCAATCCTTACCATCATTCCAGTGTCGTCACGAGCTGAGGTCATAATCAAATTCATCCACTTTTGATCCTTATCAATCCCCATTTTATAGGGGTACAAATCCCAATAAGTGATGGTTTTATGGGGGTATATCATGGTATTCAATACCAGTTTTATATCAAGTTGGGTGAACAGGGATTTTTTTCGGGATATCAATGTGCTAGGGTCAAACCATGGGATTCGTGGTATTTATGGTCGTCCATCCCATATTGGGAGCACGGCACATTCAAACCCAACCACAACAGGAATGTTTTTTGGGACATAGACAGTAACCAACCAGCAAGCATTTGGGGTGTCTAAAAATGGGAGAATTGAACACCCACATGGCCACTTTTATAGGAAAACTTATGATAAACCATCAAATTTACATAGAAGTATCCTATTCTGAGATAAAGCCACATAATGAGATACAACCAACATTGACCAAACCATATGTGGGATATCAGTTTTATCCAAAGATGGGGGGAGCCAGGCCATTTTTACGGAGAAATGATACGATTTTGGGATCTCCATCGTCAAGACAAATCTGCCATGGTATGGAACTAAGCAATAGTCAGAACAGTTCACAATTGTAGGGTTTCCAAAATGGTATTTGTCTTTTCTGGGCTGGATTGTTTACACCCATGAAAAACATGAATATACAGAAAACAAGGAACAATAGTCCAATTGAAGTAATTAAGAAACAGATCAAACTAAACGTTCAGTGATGAACAACGAAATGGAACTAGCAAGCCTAAACCATGAAACCATGAAAAAGGACTCAATGATACTCCTGATAAGTCGAACAGGACAAAAACCATTTGAATTTACAAAGGAAACCCATATCACAAACCTTAAACATCCTTAAACCATTGGCTTTATGGGTACGGCCCTAATTATGATAATGATCATATAATAATATCATGAACATTCATGAACTCACAAAATCATGCCCTTCAAAGTCGGAA
Organism: Symbiodinium sp. clade C Y103; assembly: GCA_003297045.1. NCBI lineage: Eukaryota > Dinophyceae > Suessiales > Symbiodiniaceae > Cladocopium > Cladocopium sp. clade C. Next base: position 37,615 of record BGPT01001598.1, read on the forward strand.
CACGTATCCAAGACGATCGAGACGACGAGATGGCCATGAAAGGTCTATTCCAGCCCTGGGGCTGGTCCCATTCTTGGGAATCATCATGAATTGGGGAGAATTCCCATCCACATCGATTTATATCGATTTTTCCTGAGTTTGATTGATTTACGTTAATCTGATCTCATCAAATCTATCTGGACACTAGCCATCCATGCAACGAGTGTCAGGAGTTTTGCAACTGCTGGGTTTTCATTGATAGACGAAGCAAACCATGAAACGTGGACTGGACTCCATAATTAAATATGTGCCCAGTACTCCACTCAAAATGATGATCGCAGAGTACACAAACTTCTAAGTTGACAGCGCGAGAATATCCTCAAAAGGACTGGACTAGAGACATTCATGTTCCACTCCCGAAAGAGTTCCTGGATCCGCAAAGCAGTTGCACTTGCCTTGATTGTGAGAACTCAGTTTCCCCTGCGGGGAATTGTGGATTGGAGCTTTGAGCTCGCTTTCAACGTGTCCCAGAATCAGAACCAGACCTGTAGTGGATTTGCGAGTCTTCACACCCCGGTCTGAATCTGTGGGCCCTCAACTTTGGCTATATTTTGTGGCCGGAATTTCTGGACAATCAACCGAACCTTGTCAACCTCAGCTATGCTTCTGTTGGATTTGCCGTGCTCCTGTCCAAGGTTTTCACTGCTTCAGCGATTTCCCGCTCGCTCAGATAAGCGGCTCTCATCACCACCGAGCGATAAACTTTCCATCTCTCCGCGGAAGAGGCTTCAGATTCCTTGAGCATCTTCTACTTTTGCCTTTCACTTCGTGTACTCACACCTTTCATACGATGAAAGCCCCTACGAGTGTCGAGAGTAACGCTTAAAAAAACACCAGGTACCTTCCGCTGTCATTCTCACTTCAGAATTGCCGAATTTCTAGATTTCTTGCAATTTTCCGACAAACCCAAATATCAGATCAAATTGTTGTTATATATAGTTATATAGTTATATACAGTGATATCATATCCCATTGCCGGAGTATCCCCATTGGAAACCTTATGGAAATATGGAAACCTGAACCCCATCGACCCAAACCATCGACGTTTGCCTCGCTGAAGATTGGGGAGCCGTCGGCCGCGGCCATCGCCATCCCGCGCTTCAGCGCCTCAGGCTTTCGCAGCAGTGGATCATTGATGAAAATGTCAAGTGACATATATGAATTCATGAATGAAGCAAGCTATGTAGCAGCTATGTCAAGCCTCATCTTTGGTCAGGTTCACTTCTCCACAGAGCCATCACATCACACATGCACATGCAGAAGGTCACTATTGGGTGGGCTTTACTTTTCCGTATTCCCATACATTAACTACCGAATCACAAGAGTCCTGCGTGTCCCCACCACGGATCTTCAAACCGAGACCCCCTGGCAAGACTGCGCCCTTGAAGCACACCGAGCCTGTGGCACAGAGATGCACCCCTGGAATCGAGCTTTGTGAAGGTTTGATGCTTCGGGTTTCTTGGTTTCAACGATGGCATGCTTGATGCATCTTGATGTCCTTCTTGAGATCAGCGCTGCCGCCATGTAGGCAAATGACAAGATGTACCGGTCCTTCGACGCCCCCCTGGACATCATAGAGGCATGTCACCAGCTGCGGCTGCCTAAGGATTTGGAATTGGTTTAAGGCAACAAGCTCCATGCCAATTCACCATCACAACAACAAATGTGGCGTGTAGAGGTTCCCAAGAGTGGAAGAGTGAGCCGCCCGGCCAGGAATGCCACCCTCCTTGCCTTTGGTCTGACCGAGCGTGCAAGGCAAATGGGACGTCAAGCAGGAAACCACGTGGGCCATCAAGTCACGTTGTTCTGCTTGTAGTGGCCAATGATCAATGGGGGCACACCACTTTGACCATATCTTCCCTATCCATTCTTGAGCTTTGTTCAACTCCATATCGTTCTTGATATCCCTCATGCCAAACAGCCTGTGGGAGACTCCAAAATGAACACATTCACCGCATAGTATCAAGGTTTCTGGGGAGTGTCTACTGAATGATCATCATTGTGTGGGAAGGGAGTAGTCAAATCATCTTCCCCGTATTTTCATGTGCTTTTCTGGGTTGCAATTATCTAAGGTAAGCACACGTTTGATTCCGCGGAATGTTTGAGCTAGGAACGTCAACCAGGCGGCTTGGCCCAACCATTTGTCCCTGCAGGATATCTGATCAAAGTTTGTCTTGAGTTTCAGGTAAATCAGCGATACAACCGCCCTCTGCACATGATCCATATGAATGCATGTGTATGATCCAATCTTGACACAAATCTCAGAATCCAAGGAATCAAACGGCATCTGAGACATCAACAGAATTGATCGGAGATGCAGCACCCGATGACTGAATGATGGAACCAACAGGGTCTGCAGATATTCTTTGCCTGCGTATCTAAAATGTACGACTAGGTCCACGCAAGCCATGTGGGTGCAAAACTGGGAATATCAAGTTTTACCAGGTGGTATCACCAATTCACATGTGGCTAGATCTGGATAATCTAGCATCAGACCTGATTTGCCAGGGGCCAATTGATGCTTACCTCTTCACATTCATAAACTTCTTTTTGGGGTTTGATCAGGTAAAATGGGGTAGCTAAGCTATAAATCATTACAAATCATCCAATCCAGCGGGTGAATATCCCTCTTGGTTGACCCCCGCTGACTTGAAGCTATCATGACGATATCATTGTTCACTGTGTCCTCCTACTGTACTGTTCTAATCTATTGCATAAATAATTTTGAATCCCTATTATCTTGAATCCCTATTTTTCTTGCTTGGCTAAATTTCTGAATCCAGATCTAAAACATCCATTGGTTTCTTTGAAAAGAACAACAGGCACAGCCAACCTGACGAAACTCTGGACAGGCCATAGAACCTGTCGCGGCAGCAGGGTCTGCAAGGGATCAACATGTCACAAACTCAATGGATTGATCAAAGGGAATCTTTACAGGACACCATGGTGTTTCCAGTGAACAAGTTGGGGTTTCCTCCACATTCTCCATTCTGGGACAAAATCTATGGAAATCAATGGACACGATGAACATCAGCGGTTGATATAATACCCTGCACGAATCCCTCGATTTGTTGGATGCAAAAACCCTTGTGAAGGCGGCTTGCTAAACCCCTCTTGCTGAGGAAGTACTTTTGCTCGTTTCCCTTTGAATTGCGTGACAGAAGAAATATATCTCGAAGGTTATGTTGGAAAACAGCCCAAATTTGTGTGGCATATCGTTCGGATTCCCTTTCCGAGATGCTTACGGTTATTTTTTAGGTGGGGTTTCAATATGTCTCAATGTTCGCTTCTCACAGGCACAGATTGACTTAAAGCTACCTAGGATTCGCATCAATAAAGAAAACACCAAGCAGCCTGATGTGCATTGCCGCAGGGCACATTCTGCCTATCACAGTACATGGCTTGTAGCGTATCATTCCCATGGATGTAAACCAACAAGATAACTAACATCGAATAAGCCAGGCAAATCATTCAAAAGTTGAAGAGAACAGAAACATATCTCTTAGGACAAGCGTTGGCCTCTTTATTTGGCCTTTCTGTGAGATTCCCAGAATTATTCCTAAATTTCCCAAAGCTATTCCTAAATTTCCAAGAGCTATTTCAAATTTCCCAAAGCTATTCCCAAATTTCCCAACCCAAGGAATAAGATAAATGTTTGAACCAACACTGATGGAAAACCATCCCCCCAAAAAAACGACTCACAGGTCAACAGCACAGAATCTGGAACCCGCATGCCTGCGCCACAAGCAAGCCTCAGAAATGATTATCAAACATGGATGGGCAATCCCGAAAGGTTTCAGTGGCAAACTCATCAAAAAATGGTGGATTTTTCAGCACACCATGTTTGATTACTGGAGGGGACATGAAACACATTTGAGATCACCAACCTGCAAGCACGGATTCACATTCCAACTTGAACCACCGCCAAATATCAATCGACAAGGAAGGGATATACTGCGCATGGTCGACCGTGAATTCTTGTGATTTGGCTAGCAAACCATGATTTGCGTGCCTGTCACCAATATCCACGACCAAAACCCTGCGATCAAGTAGGCAAATGGGGGATCACCATGTCATGTTGTTACTCATCCATGTCGACTGAAGAACCAAATTCCCGGTCCCTGCCATCGCTTGCAAAAAATGGCCCTTTCTTGTACCCAACTGTATGTGCGTACCAATTTGATTCAATTTGTGGATTTTCTGTGTCCCGACACCCTCGTGCACAAGCTGACTCTTCCACCGCAAAACTATGGGTGATACAGTCTCTCGCAATAAGAGAATCAATGGTGGAAAGATGTCGCCCCCTCCACGGAAATACTGCATCTTGTCGGCTTCCATAGGGATGCAAATCATTCTTTGCCACATTTGAATCAAGTTTGAATCAAGGGTGCAAATCTCTCAGAACCTTCATAGTTCCATCCTGTGACATCCCCAATTGAGACAGTTCATGACTCGCCCACTTCTATCGTGGGAAAGTCCGCCGATTTTTTTGGGTGTTCAGGGTGCGACATCCAACACAGTGATGTACTTGCCAGGCTGTCAAATAAAGCCGGCAAGCAACTACTCCCGGTGGAGTGTGTATGGTTTTCATTAATTGTCTAGAAATGGGTTTGTCTGAAAATAGGTATAACCCGAACTATCATGGTTCTTCTTCATTTTACTTCAATTTGAAATAGTTTAAAATATATTACACTGCAACTTTGGAGCAAAAATCATGGTATATCATCCGATTATCATCCCATCTTTTTTGGACAAATCCATCTCCGTGTGCCACGTCCATTTCAAGCTCCCCAGATCATGCGAAAGCCGTCTCGAAGAGACTTTGCATCTCCTCAACTGATAACTTGGCCTGTCAAGGCATGGCCTTCGAGCCCACGAAGAGTTACCTTCGTGGCTAGTAATGGGGTGAGTTTCACTACCATCTATATATAGATATATATGCATGTATATGTATATATGTATATATCTATATATGAATGGGATAATCCACGAAGAAAGGGGACTTGCGATCACCAAGGTTGTGAAAACCAGAACCACGATCCCTGGGATGATCCCTCCAAGATATTTTCACATCGCTGTTTGGCACATTAGCCCAGATAATCTGGGCACATCAAGATTCCGATATACTTTTGGGATGATTGCCTCTAGTATTTACCCTGCTGGGAATATCTAGCAACACTTCCTTTGACTTGGTGGTAGGCTGATTTGAAAATGGCCATAAATTGTAAACCAGCTGATGTGGTATAAACTCAATATGCCCACCCGTCCCTAGTCAAATCAATTTTACCATTTGGGAGTATTAGCCTAGAGCCCTTGGCCCGTGGAACATGGAACGCTAAGTCCTCAACGTACGTTCTGAACGTGGGTGAACACGGATCTTGGCTTGAATGGACACCCTTCATCATTGAATGGAAACACATGGAAACCTTTAACATCTTATCACATCTCAAGGATGCAACTGGAAGCAGTAAAGGACTTGCCGGCCATCCATCACCACCGCTCACCATGGGTCCCTATCCTTCCTCACGCCTCCGCTTCTTGCATCAGCTTAGTGCGGGCCTTCAAAGCTTCGAGCCTCTGCCAGCAGTTCCAGGGAGGGATGTAGATACTGATAGTCAATGGATGTTAATGGATCTTAATTCTGTGGATAAAATCGTATAACCAGTGCAATAACCTCCTAACTTGGGATATGCCCCCTCATAACTGTGGTTATATACTGTAACCATTTCTTACCCATAGATTTACCAGGCAAAGATGAGGCGTTCGATTTCTCCATTGGCCCAATTTTGAGCCATCTACACAAATAACATATCTATCTCATGGAATGGTTCTGGGGCAAAGCCAATGAAATCCTGTGCTGTTTCCTCCAAAATAGCTGGTATAATGGGTGTTCATCCCCCCAAATATGGTAGGTTTTGACTCATCCCTTCAACATCCAACTTAAGATTTTAAGCATCTGTAGCTCTTGGGGTGACATTGCTGCCAGAGGTTTCCTCATGATTCGCCCAGTCAGAGGTGCACCGCCACCTCGAAATGCTTAAATCTTAGTGAAAGTTGATGATCTCCCAATTCTGGCCATTGACCAACAGTGAGAATTGATGAACACGGTGGCTAACCATCAAAATTCGGGGTACCTGGCGGAGATTGCTAAGAGAAATTGTGATTGAATTGTCTTTCGACCTGAAGGTGTCATATCTGTCTGCAATTTGGGGATACGTCCATCCCCCTTATATCGGTCGCAAATCGCTGGGTGCTTTGGGGTTGCCCCAGTAACGATGACTGCAGGCCTCCCTAATATCCAATCAGATTCGTTGCTGCTTTTTGCAGTGCATCCATGAGCCACTCTTCCCCATTCTCATGGGTTCTACTCGCATGTACATTCAGTCAAACTCTATTGAAATTACAAGTTGTGCATAATTTGACATAGCAACTTCCAATATTTCTTGGGTTCAAAATGCTCAAAGCGTATCTTTTTGTTGCTTGGATCAACACATCACTCCGCCCTCCTGGCCTCTCGGAACTCATGAGCCCATCAGCCTCGAATTTTCCTTCGCCACCTGCGGTCGTTGCATGCCATGGTCATGGGGGTTTGTGGTCATCCAGCAGCAAGGGATTCCAAACATATGGGTATCTTAACCCCTATGAAAAACTAACATAACTATGGAAAATCACCATTTTTAATGGGAAAATAAACTATTTCTATGGCTATTTTCAATAGCTATGTTAGTTTACCAGAGGGTAACCCCTATGAAACTGGGGGGATGACCAGCCTCCAATGGTATAGAACCCAACTTTGGACGGCGTTCAAACCGAAAGCTGTTGGCAACACAACGCCCCTTCCCCAAAGAGGGGTGCGATGTGGAAGAAACGGGGTGAACCCAACTTTTGACCATGACACATATGGAACAGAAACGGGGTGAACCCAACTTTTGACCATGACACAATATGCATCAATATGCTACAGCTAGTTGGAGGAGTTGTGAACCAGTATCTCACCAGTTTCTTACTGGGCTTCTCCTTCAATAGGAGATTTAAGAATACAATGATTCCGGAATAGATGGAATATCCAAATTCAACAGAATTCAACTGTCGATTCTTATTTTAGGGCAGTGGGGATCTTCCGATTTACTGCAAAATGAGACATGCAAGACCGTACAAGACTGCTTCCACATCAGAAATCGGACAAATCACCAATAAGTCTGACACACTCACACGGAATATGTGCAAGGCCATCTTTGATGCCCAAATTTCCCCATTTACGATCCATTTTCAATAACAACTCATTTCCCAAAACTCCGTCTTTGTTGAATTCCACTCCACTATTCAGGCCAAAATCATGAAACATTCCCACAAAATGTGTCTTGGGACCTGCAAACCTCCATGGTTTTAACGTTGCCACTTTCCACCGTGCCAGAAACGACGACGCCTGCGGTGGGGTCTCCAGTCTTCACAGGGTCCACGGCGGTGCGCTGACCGTCCACATGAACCACTAAGACTTTGATGGCCATGCCTTGGAAATCCCATGTGAATAGAGGTTATAGCTGCACAATTCATGGAACTTCATGGAGGTACAACCAACTTAGATGGGAGTGGGAAATGGCTAAGCTCAAAATTCATGGAATGTCCAGCTGTCAGCTCTGTTCACACGAATTGGTTGGTAACCACGAAACTGGCACTTTAACCCCTTCTTTGTGGCCATTGGATAGTAGGAAACTGATCATTCACCACTGGATGGAACGGGGTACTGCAAATACAAAATGGGGATATATAGTGTGGTCAATAGATGGGTTGGCCATCAAAATTGAGTGATTCATGATTGAACACGAGTATGTGTATATATATATATATATTTATATTCATATATATTCATATCTATACATGTAGAGATATAATGGAGATGGAAGTAACCAACTTTATGTAATGTTGGGTCTACCTTAAAATGGACAGAATCCCGGGAGAATCCCTTGGGTTCAACGACAGCACGTGTTCCAGTCCCAACTGGCGAAGCCGGGGATGATCGAGGCAGCCTAAAGTGAGAAATCCTGCTTATTCCACAAGTCCAGACATGAATTCACAACACATTTGAAGAACATTATGGGATATTCTGTTTGTTTCTCCATTTAAACAATGGCAAGAAGAAAAACACCAGGTGGTCCACCCGTCGAGCTGCTGATGTTGGAGCCATCTTTACTCCAGGCCTCTGCGAGCATGGTGGCGGTTTCCATGGGATTTCTCGGACTTTCCATACGATCCAATCATCAACCAATGGGGATCATTTTTCCCACTCTTTTCAGGTCTATTCACTGGGTTCACCGCACTGGAAAACCAATTTTGGGCACTTGACCTTCTGAATCATCTTTCATTGCCAAACCTGCAGGTTGATACAAAATGATGCAGCATAGATAGCGAGGTTGGTTTCTAGCTAGAGTAGCCGATGGGTTTATGATGGTTTATTGCGCAAGACAAACCAACTTCTAGCTGAGAAGGCGCTTTGTAGCCAAAAGGTGATTCTACCTCGTATTTTATAAAATCTTACACATATGTATATGTATATGTATATGTATATGCATACGTATATATGTATGTATATATATAATATACTGTTCAATATACGTGTACAGATATGCATTCTAATCTATGCCAACAGTCAAGATTACAACAATAAGGCCTTAAATGTTCGAGCACACCCACCAGCAAAAAACCTTCTCATCGGTGGAGCTGATTGGTTACTGGACATCTTTTGGTTGGACAGATTCCCAAAGTTTTTCACTACAGATCTGGGTTTTGGTTCATTCCTTGTCGCAACGGCAAACAGTGCCCCAAATGTCACAACTTCAACCGACACTTCTGAAGATCGGCTTTTCACCATGACATATCTAGGGCATCCAGCTATATAGTCCTAACCCTCCCCAAAAACCCTGGGTTTGGATTAAATCTGTTCATTTCGGGGGCAAACACAGATGGTTTTTTACGGGGGGATGGGATTGCGAACCATCAACCAGTTCACCAGGCATCAGGACAAGTTCCACCAGTTTGTGGGCTCAGACCCCACATTTTTGCTGGAAAAGAGCATATCTCCTTTTGCAAATAACTACATTTTCTTGGGACAAATGGCACACAATCCCAATGTTCTGTTGCTTGAAAGAGCCAAATCCAGATTTTGTCAATTCGCACAATCTTGGCCAATCTATGGTGGCCACCTTTAAGTCTGCAACACATTAATTTTTTTTTTTTCAGTACTTCATTCTCCCCCAAACCACCAAGGGCCTTCTCTGAGTCGCCGAAAAAGCCCCCGGCACCAAAGGTGTTGTAACCAAGGGCCTGGGATGGCGCGTTTTCTTTTTGTTTGAGGGAAAATGACGTCTTAAACAATGACAATTTTGGATATACATAAATGTATATATATATATATGTATATACATAAATGAAGGTTTTGGGATCTCAGCAGGGACCACGTTGACTTCCATCAACTTTAGGGGGTCTTGTGACTACCACCCCCGGGCCATACTCACCTGCTGCTGGTGGCGCTTGCATCTTAACTGGCTTGGCCCTGGATCTAGCGCTACTTCATTGGGTTTGAGGCGACATTCGGGCTTTGCAGCGAGGTTGAGTTTGACTTGCTCCTCTTCCTGCTCTACTGCATCCCCATTTGCTGGCCTTTGAGAAGTACATGGTTTTGCGCCGATTTCTTTTGCACATTTTCATTGTGATCGTGCACAATTACGCCCACACAGAGGCGCAAACAAAGGAGATTGAGATCGACTGCGAGGTTTTGGTGGCACTGTCAAAGGACAGGACTGTGCCTACTCAGCCCCAAGCGACTCAAGCAGATTTACAATACATTGAACAATCACCACTCCAGGGATCGAGCTCATTTGAGGAAGGTCTATTTCACCATGTCGGAGAATGCGACCAAAACCCCTTGGAGGTGTCGTTTTTGTATGAGACTCAACAAAATGATGGCGAACAGATGTGGCAAGTGCGACACTTTGTGGCATCGTTGCATCGATTCCACCTTTGTTCATGGAGGCAAGGCGAACAAGGACAGCTATACTTCGTGGACAGAGACTACGGAAGACTGGGAACAGGAATGGCCTCAAAGGCGCAGTACATCCAAGTCACCGAGAGCATCGAGAGCCAGACGCAAAAGTACGCCAAAAGGCCACAGAAATCAATTTCAAGAAGATGTTGCAGCACCAGATCTGGATCCACCTTGGAACTCCAAGAACGCGTACAATCTGCCAGCAGTGCCTTCGACTTCGGCAACGAGTTCAGGGGAAGCTCAATCTGCAGGACAATTGAATGCCTTGGTAACCAAGCTGCAGGTAGCCGATCAACCGCTATCACCGCAGGAGATCCAGAAAATCATTGCGGAGACGACCACGCCAAAGGTGTCTTCCAAGAGCATGCATCAAGCTGTGTCCAAAGTGGACCAGGCCAGAGCGAAGCTGAAGTCAGCCAAGTCAGCAAGGGAAAAGCTTCATGCGTCTTGGACACGCTATGTGGAACAGAGTGTCAAACGCTGGAAAGGTTTTGCGGAAGACTTTGCCAACAAAGATTCGAACCTGGCCAAAGAGGTGACAAATGCCAGAGAAGCCCTCCAAGAAGCAAGGACCATTTTGGACCAAACCAAAGAATTGCATTCTCAACAGGATGCCAGAATCTTGGAGCCGGAAATGATATCAGATGGAGAGGCGGAGGACGACCCAGCCGTGAAAGTGGATACTGCAGAGGCGATCCAACAAGGTATCACTTCAATGGTAGAGGGGTTGGAGAAGATCAAGGTTCGGCCTGCCGACGACGAGGGCGAAGAGGCCACTTTGGCCAAAAAGCCCAGAAGGGAGCCAGACAACGATTCTGTTCTTGGCTCTGGAGCCTTGGTACCTTTTGCCAAGCCTGGCAAGTAGACTTCACAGAGACTTGCTGTAGGCGAGAAACTGACCTGTGCTTACAGACCATGACCAATATCTGGAATCACAGGATCATTGAGAAGGATGACTTTGTGGCGCCCTGGGAGGCAAGTATTGATGCTGTTGATCTGTCTCACGAAGTTGGGACTTGGTCGCAACGATCTCAAGTTGACCTCAGGGATGGCTGCAAGCGATTTTGTCCTATGAAGGTGCGGTTTGCTAATACTGTCGAGCTCTTTGTGGGGTTAGAGACTGACTTTGCGATGGTGAAGTGGGTACATTGTGCGGGAGTTCCTCACCTGCATGCACCCGTACTTCGTCATGAAGCTGCACGCCATGGACTTGATCGACGTTCTGAACTTTTTGAAGGCAATGTTTTTCGAAGAGGGCGACGTGACTCTATTTTGGAACATGATGATGATGATTTCTCATCATTGTTGGCCATGCAGAATGTGCAGCGTCCTCAATTTCCACTTGAATTGCCCACTATGGGGCCACATGATGACATCATGACTGACAGGAACATGGTCAGAGACCCTGCAGATCATACTCCCACTTCATCTGACGATGAATCTCCATCACTTTCTATGGCATCACAATCTGAAGAAGAACCACGAGAATCTTGGCATTCGACACTGGTTTATACCTTGCGAACAGGGACTCCACGGGCAGTTTGGCTCGACTGGGGCAACTACCGTGAAATGCATTTGGAAATCTCGAGACTTTTGCAGCTTCCTCCAGATGACCTTGAATATCTGTATCACATTCGAGAGCCTCCACAAGATACCTATAGAGCATATGCAGAGATTCTGATTGGGCATTGCCATGGTGATCTTCCACCAGGTTCACTTGAACGTTTGGTTTTGCTGGATGTTGAATTCCATGCATCAAGACCTTTGATGCCGCCTGAGGTCGTGCGAAAAGTGAGGGCTGTCCCAGAAGTCATTAGTCGAGAACAATTACTACGTGGACTTGGACTGCAAGCCTATTGTCGTTCGGTACAGCAACGATGTTTGGTTTGGATCAACAATGAACTCTTGAGTCTGCATGTTCAACGTATCAACATTGAGGATGGTGACTACATTCGAATTGCTCTGCCTCCTGGTGCACTGCCTCTCGATCACGTTGCCACTCGATGTCTGGCGAGTGCTTTCTTTCAAGGCATGGCAATTGATGAAATTCTGACTCAACAAGCTCTTTTTCAACTTGGTTGGCGAGAACAAGCAATTGGACCCCCTGTTGTGCCGCTGGATCGACCCTTTCATGAACAAGCTCATATGGAGATGAACTTGCTCTTTTGCAACTTTGGGGTCCACAAGTACCTGCATTGGATGATACTCCTTCTTGCTTGCTTGACTGCCATCCACGTTTTCATACCACTTGGGAAGATGATATCCCCTGTGATCGACTACCATTTGAACAGCCATATCGAGAACTTCTACGTGAAGATGAAGGCCTTCACGAAGTTCTGATTGAAGGAATTGAGGCGCAACCGGCTGCTGTTCAAGAACTCCATATGCATTGGCTGGCACATGTTCACCATCTCACTGAGGCACATGCTCATGATGATCCAGCTTTGGAAATTACCACATGGTTTCTGGCCATGCCTGATCACACTGTATGTAGAGAACCTCGATTGGTGCAACTGCGTCAAAACTTTCTTCAATGGCAAGGTGATATTGTTCAAGCATGGCAAGATTTTCTTGATCCTCTCTGGCCTGTCAATTTACATGTTGTACGACCAACACCTCCAGTGACCATGTATTTTCCAGCCAGAAGAGTTCACGTCCTTGTCATCCAACGACCTCCTCCCGATGGCGTGGGCAATCTTTTCACTGCCATTGTTCCGGGACAAGTTCACGAACCAACCTGGCATCTTGCACGTTTTGCGCCTTTACAACTTGATCGGCATCAGGCCATCTTCATGGCTGAAGTCAACCAGCTTTGCTTTCCAGAACGTACTGAATTGCAATGCATGGTTTGGCATGGTGAATTTGAAATCAGAGGAAGACTAGCAGTTCGCAATCGACCAGGTTTGGGCTTTGTTGTCATCGTGCAGGAAGAACTACGTCCACCAGACACAACGGGTGACTCCTTTTGGGAAGTTGATGAAGACTCTGATAGCCTGCTCCAGATCATGAGTCAGCAACAGCTGAAGGTACGACAAGTTCTTTCCCTTGAGACCTTGATTCCTACAACGACGGCCGTCCGACTACTGGATTGTACTGCTCTGCATTGTCTTCCCAATCCCATTGAAGTCTCTCTTCCTGGTACAGCTGACCAAGTCCGAGAAGAACTTGTGCTATGGGGACACAAGTGTCAGGTCTACTCGTGTCAACCCTTCAACACCATGCTCTGCATCGATGATGACATTGATTTCAGCCCACTTGTTCATTATGTTTTCTGCCATGACGATCCTGAGGATGTTGAAGGCAGATTCATCCACTCTGTCAATCAGCCCATGACTGAGTTGGAAATGATGTCCCATCTTTGTAGCCTGGGTCATCCGCGAGCAGTGATCTTGGCGGACTTTCCTTTACGTGACAATTGGCACAATGTGGTCTTTCATCACCGTGAACCTGAAGTACATTCACATCAGCGGCCACGCAAAGTAGCCAGTGACTGGCCTACTCGCGGATCTGCTGTGCGTACCTGTGAGCCACTTGTCAACTTGGATCGTATACCTTGTCTACAGGCACCAGCGCGTCTATCCACTGATTTTGACATCAATGATCTCAGGCAACTGTTTGACTCTAGTTTCGACCTCCTGTGCCTGGATGTTGAAGGACTTGACCTGGCTCCTGAACTTCGATCTGAACTTGATCGACTTCCAGTCACTGCTGTGACACATGCATCAGTACTTGACAACTTTGATAGATTGTTGATTTTCACTGATGGCTCATCGTTGCCGGCCATGAAACACTTTGCACCGGAGCACGCAGATTCCCTTGGATGGCCTGATACCTGGGCTTTTGCGGTTGCAGCTGAAAAGTTCGTCACTGACACGTTCTCCGAGGTGCACTTCTTGGGGTGGACCGCGCAACCAGTGCGGTATGATGATACTGGCTCTGCTTACATGGGCATCACCAAGATTGGTGCTGATGCAGCTGAGCGTGCTGGACTCATAGGCGCAGCTATGTGGAGACTTGGGTTGAACCACTCGATCTCTACAGTCTTTTGCACAGATTCGACGACTGGACAAGGTCAAGCTCAAGGATCTCAAGGAGTTTCCAGCGTGGATGCCTCGTACCTCCTTCTCAGGGGGCTTTTCCAAGCACTTGAACATGCTCTTCCGGGACAAGCCCTGAGGATTGAACATATCAATGCTCATGCAGGCATGTTGCTCAACGAGATCGTTGACACGGCAGCCAAGCAAGAAATGAAAAAGTCTTGGAACTTGAAGAGACAGCCAATTGATCTCTCGTCATGGGCTACAAAATTTACTCAATTGTGGACATTGTTTGGAGATCGTAGCGGCCTGCCAGCTTGGGAGAATGGTGGCCTGAATGTGCGACCTCCAACTTTACCATCCTGTGGTCATGATGCGGAATCTGGTGAGTTCCACCCAAGGCAAGCTACATGGACCTCTTTCACCTTCAGTGTGGCGACGGCAAACATCCAAGCGCTCTACAAGGGACCTCTTGGACACGCTGGAAAACTTCACTACTTGCAGGCACAGATGCACCAGTTCGGGCTCAATTGTTTGGCCTTACAAGAGACCCGCTCTGAGGCTGGAATGACTCGTGCTGGCAATATCCTGCGCTTTAGCACTGGCCATGTGAAGGGTCAGTATGGAATCGAAGTGTGGTTCGACATGGAGAGGCCTTTCACACTTGGCACTCATGGAGCAGGTCATCTTTTTCATCCATCGCACTTCTTGATTGTGTACACGGATCCCAGACGAATGTTTCTCCGTTGCGATACAGGCCAATGGACCTTTTGGATGTTGGTTCTTCATGCACCCCACAGTGGCTATGATGCGCAACATAGACAACGGTGGTGGGATGAGACTCTTGAGATTGTGGACCAACATCATGATGGAGATACCCTTTTTCTTCTGGGCGACATGAATGCAGCACCAGGCGATGAAGAAGCTGAAATTGTTTGTGGCCCTGGCTTCGCGACTTCAGCCAATACCAATGACTTCAAACGTCTTCTGCGTCATCTTGATCTACATCTACCTGTGACGACAGATCTTCATTCTGGTTCTACGTGCACGTGGACAAACTTTGATGGTACCAGTGAACATTGCATTGATCACATAGCGATCCCGAGAACTTGGAGATCATGCTGTACTATGTCAACAGTGCTCGAGGACTTCGATTTGGCGACTCTTCATGATGACCACAAGGCCATTGCCATTCAACTTCAATGGAATTCATTGATTCTACCTCATCAGGATGCAGATCATGTTCTTCCATATCGACACAAATCTGTGGCCTATCCAGTGCATCCTGACCTGGACAAGGCCTTGAAGGACCTCTCGCCTTTGCCATGGGACTACGACAACGACCAACAAGTTCATCACATCACGCAAGGACTTCATGATGTTCTCAAGTCTCACAGTCCCAGTGGAGTTGAGAGAGCCAAGAAGACCTTCATTTCTGAAGAAATCTGGAAGGTGAGAGAGAACAAGATTGCCTACAAACGAAAGATTTCTGCTCTACGTCACCGTGTCAAGTTTGACCTGCTGGCCAAAGTCTGGCATGCGTGGAAGCAAGGGGATCATCCTCAAGCAGAATCTATCCACTTGTATGAAGTGAGTCTTCACTGTGCAGCTGTCAAGCTTTTTGTGCAGTACAAGCTCACATGTCGCAATTTGAAACATCAACTGACCCAAGCGAAACAACAGCGTCTTATTGCCACGCTGGACACCTTGGACTCAGCCACACCTGCTGCACAAGTTCTACGCACTCTGAAGCCTTTCACTGGTCCTACCAATGTCAAGAAACTCAAGAAGAGCAACATCCCTGTCATTGTGAATGAACTGGGAGAGCGATGCTCTTTGCCCTGTGAGGCACTTGCTGTGTGGGTGCGCTACTTCCAGGAGATGGAAGGTGGCGAGCGCATGACTCATGCAGACTTGCGAGAAAGGTGGATTTGTGAATTGGCCCAACTGCAGCGACACCATCTTGATTGGCCTCTTTCCAGACTACCTTCGTTGACTGAACTTGAGGTAGCACTGAGGAGGGTGCAGTGCGGAAAGGCCAATGGGCCTGATGGGCTACCTGGAGAAGTCTGCCGGCATCATCCAGTAGCTCTTGCACGTCTCCTTTATCCGCAGTTGATCAAGTTGGTGGTGCACGGCGAGGAAAGTTTGGCCTTCAAGGGAGGCATTGTGGCCCCCATTTACAAGGGGAAGGGTCCGGTTGACCGGCCATCATCTTATCGGTCGATATTGGTGTCGAATCATTTGGGGAAAGCGTTGCACCGCACGCTGAGACAGAGCCAATCGTCTTTGTACGAGAGGTTTCTCCAGAGTCAACAGACAGGGGGGAGGCGAAAGATCCCTGTGCAGTTGGCCATGCACCAGACCAGGGCATTTACACGCTACGCTAAGTGCATGGGCCTTTCAGCCAGTGTGATTTTCCTGGATCTACAGGAAGCATTCTACCGCGTGGTACGTGAAGTACCACTTGGTGGAGTAGCCTCAGATGATTTGGTGGCACACATCATGCACAAGTTGAACATGCCAGAGGATTCCCTGCACCAGATTCATGCACTCCTTGGGGAAACACCGGCTCTGCAACAAGCAGGTTTCAGTGAAGTTGATCAAACTTGTGTTCGAGCAGTGCATCAGAGCACCCACTTTTGGCTCCGCACACAGCGTGATGTGGTGAGGACGAGAGTTGGTAGTAGACCGGGTGATTGTTTCGCGGATTTGATCTTCGGCTATGCTTGGTCATGCGTACTGCATAAACTGGAGCAATCAATGCGCGAGTCTGGCACTTTGACAACTTTTCCTGTGCAGCAGCGTCTTCCTCTTTTTGGCCAAGAATGTTCGGGTGATGGCGTTTCTGAATTTTTAGGGCCAACCTGGATGGATGATTTGTCAGTGTGTGTGGTTTCGCCCACTGCGGCTGCACTCCCTTCTCTGACATGTCAAGTGACAGGGACATTGATTGATATCTGTACCTTTCACTGCATGACCCCGAATATTGCACGTGGCAAGACGGAGGTCATGATGATGTTTCGAGGTGGGGGGTCCAGAAAGGAGAAGGTGGCCTACTATGGACCTGAAGCTCCCCACACGCTGCCTGTTTTGTGCGAAACTGGTTTGCGACCGGTGCAGCTGGTGAAGCACTACAAACATTTGGGGGGCATCTCCCACCATACGACAGATCAACATACTGAAGTCCGGCAACGCATTGGGATTGGGCACCAGGCGTTCAACCAACATAGACGTGTCCTGTTTCAAAATTCTCAGATCGAACGCCCCAAGAGAGTGGAACTTTTCCACATTCTTGTGGTCACCAAAGTTCTTTATGGTTCTGATTCGTGGGTGGCCATGAACATTCGTACCATGCAGTACTTCACCACGGCCATCTTCAAGTTGTATCGGCGGCTTCTCAAGCTCAAACCATCAAGTCATGTCTCGGACGAAGAGGTCCTGGATATGTTGGCTGTTCCTCATCCTGAAGAGCTTCTGCGACGAGCTCGTTTGCGATATTTGGGGACGCTTATGCAAACTGGCCTTCCTCATCTATGGGATCTTCTTGCGACTGATCGAGAATGGACTGGTCTCTTGGAGGAGGACATCGTTTGGCTTTGGCAGCAACTGCGCAACTCTTCCAATTTGCCAGACCCACGTGTGAGTTTTGAGCCCTGGAGGAACTTGATGGAATTTCGCCCAGGTTTCTGGAAACGACTCATTAAACGAGCGACCACACATGCGGTCCAGCAAAGATCTCGCTGTTTTCGGGCCAGACTTTTTCATCAAGCTGCTCTACAGCGACTTGGAGATGCGCTTCCCGAAGGTCTTGTGCCCTTGTCTCAACCGAGCTCTACTCTGGACACTGTTTTTGGCTGCATGGGATGTCGAAAACGATGCAAGAACAGGGCTGGTGAGGCTGCCCATATGCAGAAGAAACACAAACAACCTTCCCTGCTCCGCCACCTCTTTGACAGCCCTGTATGCCCTGCTTGTCTCAAGTTCTTCCACACGATGGCGAAGGTCAAGGCGCACCTCCATTATAGCGAGGCTTGTCGACAACGGCTCCGCGACCAAGGGATGCATTGTGCAGTGGAACCTGGTGCAGGCTCTACTCAGGATATGGTCAGGGTACATGAACATGATTGTCTTCTACCACCATTGGTTGGTCAGGGACCTTGCCTACCAGTTG
Organism: Symbiodinium sp. clade C Y103; assembly: GCA_003297045.1. Classification (NCBI taxonomy): domain Eukaryota; class Dinophyceae; order Suessiales; family Symbiodiniaceae; genus Cladocopium; species Cladocopium sp. clade C. The sequence continues at coordinate 55,907 of BGPT01001598.1, forward strand.
GTCGACATCGTGAACATCTTGCCATTGATGAAGGCCTCTATGATCATGTGCTTCAGGCCCTTGAACATCAAGACACAGCGCATGCATTGGATCTCAGCATCCGCACACATGCAGGGACCCTGGCTCTTTCCTGGACTAGGTTTGTCCAGACCATTGAGTTTGCCCTTGAGAACTTTGAGCAGGCTGATGCTGATTTCTTTGCGCTGGACTTTGAGGAGGTGCGAGCTATTTTTCATGGACTATGTGATCATCGATCGTGGGACTTTTTCCAGGAGGATGAGAAGACCCAGTGCACTTTGCCTTCTTTGTCAGACTTGGAATCACAGTGCAAGAACATGGAGCAGTCTCTTTCGGAAGCTGCGGTTTTGCCGGCACCTCGTGGTTTCGGCAAGCATAGAGTATTGCTTCACGCATATTCAGGTCGTAGGCGAAGAGGAGATCTACAGTTCTATATGGAGAACTATGTCAAGGGCTTGGAGGATTACACCTTGCACGTTGTGTCAGTTGACGTGGTGATCAATAGTGAGTGGGGCGATGCAAGAAAACCTGAGACTGTCAACTTTTGGCTGGCAGCCATACGTGATGGTTTCATCATTGCCTTTGTGGCGGGACCACCGTGCGAGTCTTGGTCCCAAGCCAGAGGGACTCCAATGAAAGACACTGACACTCGATCCATGCAGGGATTTTCCTGTGGGCCCAGGATCATCAGAACCTTGCAGGCACTCTGGGGTTTGGAGAGTGTGACGTTGAGAGAATTGGGTCAGCTTTGTGTAGGAAACGACCTTCTTTTCTTTGCGTTGCTGGCCATGATTGAGATTGCGTTTGTGGACGGGGTGGGCATCCTCGAACACCCAGCCCCTCCTCGTCAAGAGGACGCGGCATCTATTTGGAGAACTCCAATCGTCAAGGCTATGCTGGCACTCCCCAACGTGGAACAAGTCCAATTTGCCCAGGGCCTCATGGGCTCAGCCAGTCCAAAACCAACTATGTTGATGGTGATTAACATCCCTGACATTCTTCGTTTTCTCCATCAAGGTCGCCTCCGTAAGGAACTACCCATGACCTCTGCCATTGGGAAGACGGCATCTGGGACTTGGAGGACGACGGCATTGAAAGAATATGCACCGGCTCTGTGCAGATCATTTTCATTGGCGTTGTTGCATGCTTTTGGCCGCAGAAAGGCCGCATCAACATCGCCTGAGCCGAGTGCCTTTTTCATGCAGCTGTGCGCTTCAATGCAGCAGTCTGCGTATGGTGATTTTCTTGGTGCGGATTATGCACCATAAGACAGGTGAATTTATCGAACATTGCCTCGCCGCAGCGATCTCGCTTCATTGTGCTTGGAGGAAAAAAAATACATAAATGTATATGTATATAACATTTAAAAATATGTATACATACATGTATATATATGTGTATGTATATATATACACATGCAAATCATATCAAATAATTTAAAAGATGTCATAAGAGACCAGAGGTAGGACTTTGCTGTGCAGCCGCGCATCAGTTCAACACCTGGTAAGTTGGTACATTTCATTTTGGAAGTTGGTACATTGAACCATTGAACATCGAAGCATCCTGAGATCCTGACACTCGCGTCCATCAGGTTGGAAGGAACTTCCACTTCCTCGTCGAGGCGATAGCTGAGAATTCCTGGATATTTTTTCGAAAACAACGAAGATTTGGGGATGATTGGACTGTCACCCAATTCTGGTGGCAGAATCTTGGGGATGTTTTATGGTGTACCACATTGAGCTCCAACAGAGGCGTGGACTTGGAGTGCTAAGACCAATTCTTTTTTACAGAATTCATGACTGGGAACATAGTTACTGATCATTGGAGCACCAAGAATTTGATCCAAACTTAAACAAGTTATATCTTAAAAGTACCGTTCTTGATCCTCTAGAAATCGAGAGATCCTCAACTCCATGGACCTTCGATTTGGACGATAGCTTGGATGTTCTGTCATGGGAAGGTTCCGCTATGCCCAAGCCCAAGCCCTAAGAAACCTTGGAAGAAATTGGCGGTGTGACATGTCTTGATCACTTTCTCACTTCTCTTGGATCTGGGCCAAAACCGTTTTATATCTTAGTGAGCGTCACAGCAATGAAAAGGATAGGCCACCCAATCTGAAGGTGCTTTATTTTGATCCAATACTGAGCATAACTTTGTTCACAATTTTGAAGAATGCTTTGAAGTCTTGATAGGTTCCTAACAAATCTGTTCACAATCATCCATTCACATTGGCACCTAACACGAATCCACAACACAAATCCGCACTAAAGCTTTAGAATACAGCGTGGCTGGTACTATCTTTTATTTTAGATGCATGATGGTCGTTCAAAAAGATACCTGAGATTGGTTGTGAATTTTGGACCAATGGCCTAGCGGTAAGGCCGAACAAGCAACCACAAACTGGGGATCTTTATTGTATCGGCTAGGTATCCCCATTGCAGATGGTTGAGCCACGTTAAACACATGTTGATGGTGAACCACCTTTTGATATTAGGGATATCAAAGTATTGTCAACCATATAGCACAGTTCCATTACATGCTCATTAGCGACAATACCCCTATTCCAGTGCTGAACCCCACTCTTTGACGTAGAAAAAAAACATCATCTCTCAGATGCTTCCGCATCAAAATCCCACGTTTTTCATCCAAAAAACCACATCAATCCCCAAGTTTTCACCCAGATTTTCATGCAAAGTTTTCTCCAAAAAAACCACATTTTTCATCCCCCATTTGTTTCCTCCATAAGTTCCTCCATTTTTTCCGGACCCTCCCAGGGCTCCGCCCTGGACTTCGATCTCCCAGCGTCCGAGGCCATTAAGCTGCCGCCAAAGCCGAAGGATCGGGCCAGCGAGGCAAAGGCCTCGAGGATCCATCGATTTTGGGACAATCCAGGGGAGATCCCCACTTGGGACACGAAAATATGGCGAAATTCTGAGTAAAAGATGGGTGAACATGGTATTTTTAATATCTACTTTCATGAATTGGGATATGACAGAAATATATGGGTGAAATACCATAGTTTTTCTTGTGATAGTTCATAGTTTTCATCATTTTACATGAACACATGATATTTGTTTAAGACCAGGCAATGTACGATTCACCGATATCCAACATATGACTCATCATGAATTACTACTATTTTAGTGCTACTGATGCATTTAGCATCCCCCACGCCAACAGAGCCAACAGCTCGACCCTGAACATTCTCCATGAATATCCATGATATTCATCTTACCAGTCTTCCAATAGCTCAACTCATGGCAGGGTCTAATCTACTATGATCATTGCGAACAGTTTGGGGAAGATGTTACCCTCTGGTAAACTAACACTTTGCTATAGAAAATGGTCATTTATAGTGGATTTTCCCATTAATAGCATGGTGATTTTCCATAGCTATGTGGCTGTTCACCAGAGGGTTTCCCAAAAACAACACCACCACGACTGGCTTTGGTGAAACCAGCCATCAGGCGCACCTCCAAACTCCCCGAGTCTTGTCGCGCAGCGCCCACCACGCTCAGGATAGGGTCACCCTGGCGCGACCGATCCGAAGCCGGATCGACACCCAGGAAGTTGTTGAAGAAATCCAAGGTTGCAAGAATGTCGGCCGTTGAACGATGCAATAATATCAGAAGTTCTTCAACTATGGGCAAAAATGTGTGTATATATATATATCATTGACCAGGATATTAAAACACATTTGGTGAGTATAAGTATTTGTATCGTTGATAAGTCTGTTTCTATCATCTATTGATATCTATTGGTGTTTTTTTTGCTGTCGGATTTTCACTTATCTAAATATGGATATTATAGTAGCCCCTAGAAGATAGAAACATTATTTATATACCTATATTAGAACGATTTTGATTCTCTATGTTTTTGATGGTTGCAGTAACAATCCATGGCCCCAGTTACAAGATATTGCAGTATAAACACGAATGTCATCTCAGACTGGTTGGTTGACTGAATCAGAGCGTAAATTCACGGTATACCAGAATGGTCTCTATCCATTTTTTCCCGGTTACAACGAGACATCATTGCTTGGAATAACATCATCCAATGGCCCATCCAACAGAGTAATATATGTATATATATATATATCATATACAGTATTCATATGTGTAATACTATGTATCCATTACATTTCACAACGTTACATTACATTACACCACATTACATCACATGACAGTACTATACATTCATCTGAACTTGTTAAGTTGGCTGTAAAACTCACTTGGCTAGCTAAGGGGCACCACTCTGTCACAAGGGAGCCCTGGCTTCAATACGTTCTTGTGGCCATGTTTGGTGAGCTACCGTGTTCATGTGTCAAAACTAGGGGAACATAGCTGGGATTCCGCACTTGCAAATGACTACACAAAGGCGCACAGTTTTTTGTACCTTCTGGATCCTTCTGGCAATTTCAGCATAGCTATAGAACATGGTCCATTCATAGATGATTCAACTATTAAACATGGTGCTTGCCCGTTATGCTAAATTGCCAGAGGTTAAGGCCATCTGATTTTCCGGGCATCACCATTAGCACCATTGCCTGTGACACCAAACCACCTCATTTTTGCACTGACCAGTCACCGATTTTCCGGGTATGGGTAAAAACCTGGTACATTTTTGTCACTCACTCAGTCGCCTTGTGCGGTCCGAACGGAATCTTCAGATGTTGCGCTGTCCTGACACTTTGGTGGTGAATGTTTGAATCCTACCCAAGTGAGCTGAAAATCATTTGGGTGCAGGTCAAAAAAGTGCATCCTCTACTATACAAGCTCACGGCAGTGGAACATATGGGAAAGTCAACCACCATTTGGCTTGAAGCAAATCCAATTTTCAATGGTTTCAACATTTTGCTTGGTTAAACCCACATTTTTCCAAGAAATTCCCGGGTCTAGTGGTTCAAACCCCCACCAATTGTTGTTCCAATCCAATTTTTTTTTCTGGTTCAATCCTCGCTTTTGGCAGGATTGAGTGCTTAAATCCACAATTTTGGCGCTTGATTTCCCATTTTTCAGCAGTCTTTCAGCGTTGAAATTCCACGATTTTCAAAGTCTTTAGGGCTTGATTTTTCATATTTGCTGGTCTTTAATATTTTTAGTGCAATCTAGAGATGTTAGTTCTCGAATATCCTCTTAAGAATCATTTGAATCACTAAAACGGAGATTGAGATTTAACCACTAGATGGACATTTTGCCACCAAAAAAAACATGGCAAATCACCTAAAAACACGCCAGCCATTTGTCGAAACAACAACAAAACAGCTCCTGAAGAAGGCCTTGGAGCCCAAGGTGTCCGGCAAGATGGGCATCAGAACCTGACCGTGACGGTGACCGACATGCTATCTATGATCTATATGTGGTATCCATGATCTTTATATATTGTCTATATCATATATCAAATATGATATAATACTATTCAATGTATGTACGTATGTATGTATGTATGTATGTATGTATGTATGTATGTATGTATGTATGTATGTATATATTTAAGAGTGTAATTATATGTAATTATATTTTTACTTTCTAATTACATCTATTGTCAGTATCATGCTTGATTGACATTGGATGGTTTAGGACTATGTAATTATATCTAATATATGGAATGGAAATTGTTGGACAGCAACGTATAACAATATACATCATGATTTCCTTGGACTTGCTGATATATTGAGGATTGTCAAATGGGGTACCTTAAAAAATGGATGGTCAATAGCTAAACCTGACTAACTGTGCCTGGTTCGGTGGGTACGTTCCCTATTTTGGGGAATTCGGGTTTGTCCGGGTGCTACTCCAAAATGGCTGTTTTGTAGGGAACATGATAAACAGGACATTTTGATATGGATCAAAATTGGGGTACGAATCATTGTCAATATTTGTCAACAATGCCCAAATCTGAGATTGTAAATTTCGACCCAGATCCATAGGTTTGGATTTGCTGATCTGGGGCCACCAATAAACACACATCCCCATAGATTCCCAAAAAGGTGGGTGAAAACATTGAGAACACAAACGACTAGTCGCAAAACCATATACATACGCAGTCGATCATCAAGGTTCCCATTGCAATATATTGCCATTGCATTTGGGTTTCCCCGATTTTGTGATACAGCCATAGAAAATAGCTAGCTTCCATACTTTAAATGCCAATTGTTGATTGCTTCAACAAAGCTCGTGCTGTCTCATGATCAATCCGATTAAAGCATCGTCGCAAAGTCCCAAATCTCCTGACCAACCCCGGACTCATGAACTCCGTTGGAGAATTTCGAAGGGTTACCCCATAGTGATCAATTACGCTAAACATTTGTAGCCACCTTAGTACACTTTCTCAAACTCACCAGATATGGACCATAGGGACACTTTCTCAATGTCGATCTCACCCAGCGACGGCTCTGGGGATCAACCCCTGTGAAAACAAGCGAACGTATGAAGACCAACCAACTAACCACTCAATAGTTGCTGCACTTTATTGACCAAGAAAAAGACCACAAGTAGTTCAAAAAGTGGCCGGTTTCCGGCGGTGACTAAGAATAGTTCACCAACATCATCCAATCATCTACCAACCATTCGGAAGCGACTTGCTCAATCATCCGATATAGGGTATGACGTTGTAGATTCGCAACATGAATGAGCACTATATCTCGAATCCAGCAATATTGAATGATATATGTATCCGGGTACTATCTGGTTCTTAGTGGTGAATATGTGGTTATGATAGGTTATGAAACATTTATTTTCACTAACCTGAATAGTTCAGCTACTTGGGGATGATTCCCAGATACATTCACCATGATTCCAGGGTTCGGTCACGACGTGAGGTCAGCATAATTTGCCTAGATATACATATATATATATATATATATATTCATATATATATATATATATTCATATATATATATATTTACATATATATATATATGTACATATACATATATATTTACATATATATATATACGTATATATATATATATATATACATATTGTAGAACTGGTAGGGGCCCCTGGCTATCACCTTCCACCTCCAATCACCTCTGGGGACCTCCTGGTCCAAGAAACACCACAGGCCCTCCCGAGCCGCAANGGGCCCCTGGCTATCACCTTCCACCTCCAATCACCTCTGGGGACCTCCTGGTCCAAGAAACACCACAGGCCCTCCCGAGCCGCAAGGCGCCACGCCTTTGTTGCTGTGACCGCACACCGTATGGCTGGGCCTCCCTAAGCCCTCGCTGCTGCACCTTTGAGCCACACTGAAGTGGCATGAATTGAATGACCCTGTCGGATGGGTGACCCTTGCAGATAACACGTTATGCTGAACATCCGGCTTCAAGACATGCTTAGGCTCAAGTGTGGACAAAACAACACTCCTAAAAAATCTATTCTTCTTCTTGAAAGCTTTTGAATTGGTAATTTTACGGATGGCATGCAGTTTGGTTGATTTGCTATGACCCAGGATGGATCCATAGCCTTTTGTGCTGGACTTTCTTGTGATTGAACGCTGAGTGAGCGATACCCAAGATAAAAATTATCAGTGTACATGTCTTTCCCATCGGATGTTGATCAAGTCAAAAGATCTTTGCAGTCAGCGACCATTGCACTTCTGGTCAAAATCTGAGGTGAACACTTCGGACTAACACACAGGTTTCCAGAGTAGCCAGACACATCGCAAAAACATGCAAGGCAGAGTCTACGGGATCGGCATTTGACTGTTGATACCACTGTTGTCTAACCTTCTTATCAGCTCTTTGTTTAAGTATTTCATCAACATCGTGTAGAATACATTTCCCCAAAGAGAGAAAAGATCGGAGTACAGTCGTGTCCATGTCCTTCGTCAGAGCGTCTGCCATTTGGGCTGCCGAATGCACCCACTTAATTGTCACCCCTTCCTTTAATCGTTCTTTCACAACAAGTGCTTCTAACATCGTGCGATACTCTGAACATTGTGGCACTGATGTCTTTTGAAGGAGATCGAACAGGCTCTTGCAGTCAACAACAGCGAAAGCACCCGGAAGTTGCTTCAGGGTCTCATCGGGATTCTTCCATTCCAGTTTGGGATTCAATAGCCATGACCAATGGATCCTGGTCCAGCTCAAGAGATCAAGTGCACCAGATAATGCAAACGTTTCAGAGGCCAGCGTGCTCGAAACGACCCTGTTTATTTTCTTTGAAAACCAANATCCTGGTCCAGCTCAAGAGATCAAGTGCACCAGATAATGCAAACGTTTCAGAGGCCAGCGTGCTCGAAACGACCCTGTTTATTTTCTTTGAAAACCAAAGAAGGGGACTTACCTGAGATGATTGAGTCTTATCAATTGCTTCAGTNTTCAGAGGCCAGCGTGCTCGAAACGACCCTGTTTATTTTCTTTGAAAACCAAAGAAGGGGACTTACCTGAGATGATTGAGTCTTATCAATTGCTTCAGTAGTTGCCAAAATCAAACATCCCTTTTGTGAATGGGCCTTCTCTCTGGTCGCAAATGCGGCATCTGAAAACGAAAGGAAACGGACATCTCTGACAGGCAAAGACTGTATGCGAATTGCAGTCTCAGAAAACTTCTTCGCATCATTCAAAATCCGATTTCCCTGCATTAAAATCTGAAACAGTCGCACATGTCACTTTGGCTTGCAGGAGGCTGAGCTTGCAGGATAGGTCTGGTCTGGTGTTCGTGGCAGCATATTGGAGGCTACCTATGAGTCCTCGGAGACTTTGGAGTTCTTCCTTGGTAATTGGTGATTCAGGAGTTTTACGACGATCTCTGGTGATATTGATTGGTGGTATGTCGTTAATGTAATCTTGTTGACTGAGAGTTATGTCACCATTATGTTGCTGGTGGATTTGGATTCCAGTGAAAGTGAAAGTTCCAGTGCGTTGACTCCCAAACGGAAAACGTTTTTCCAACTCTCGAATGGCCTGGTCATACATGCTGTCACCTCCGCCCAAACCATCGTCCACATGGACGCACAAGATACCGTGGATCTGACTGGAAGCGTGAGGGTCATGGTGCTTTTTGGGCAACACAAAGAGACATGGGTCTAATGGGGAAACAATAAAGTTGAGACTTAGCAAAGCTGATTTCAACTCACTGTACCAGAGGAGAGGTGCGTTAATGAGTCCGTACGCCCCTTTCAAGAGTGAACAAACTTCATTGGACTTGAGGCCCATTCTGGTTCTCATTTCAGGGGGAAGCTCTACCCCGAGAATACGGTTGTCTTGCCTACTGCCCCGTAAAAACGCAGTGCGTATATCAAATGATCGGGCTGACCACTTGTGGCTTGCGATACACTGAAGGGCGATCATGCGGCTGTCCCTACCAAGCGTAGGTGAGTCCCGTGGGAGAGTATCGATCAACGGGTCTTCGTAGCCCAATATGACTAACCTAGCTTTAGGTTTTCTCACCATGTTGAGCTCTTTCTGTTCGATGTCGTCCAGACTCTTCCACGTCAGAACCCATCTGGATCTGAGGAGTTGTCCTTCTGGGACCTGACTCCGCAGGATTCGGCGGACAGTGTCCGTAGACAGCCAGGAATCTTTCTCCTTGTCTTTCGCTTTCGCGAACAGCTTTGCTTCCTCTGGTGTAAGGTCTTTGATTTTGACTTCAACTTTTTGTCTCTTAGCTGCTGAGGCAAGGAATATTTCCTGGTGTTCATAGGTCTTTCCAAAACATTTGTAAATCTCGTCCATTCCCAGTACTATTTCTGCATGGAACACTTGATGTACCTCGGTGTGACATGCAACAGGACTTTCTAGGTCAGGTGATTGGTCGAACCAACTGGGCATGATGGAAAACGTCGTAGTTCCAGTCCAGAGTTCAGGCTGTGGCAAATGGCTGGATACGTTGTTCATCCATGGTTCTTCTCTGTGAAAACTGCTGCCTGAAGCATGCTGACCTACAGTGCTGCGACATGTTCCTATGTACTTCTCAGGAATGGGACATTTGAGAGAATCATGTGGAAAGAACATACTCAACCGTGGGATGACATGATGGCGAATCAAACAAGCATCTTTGACTTCCCAGTAATCTGACGTGATTTCATGCGTAACAAAATCATCATTTGGCACCGGAGTGTCAATTGCCTCTTGCAAAGTTTCGCCATGATGTGGAGTTGGTGGAATCCCTGGTTCGTCATCCGGTTAGGCTTCGGATCCATTCTGCTGCTCATCGGGAGTGATGTTATCTTCATTGTTGGCATCAGGTGGAGCTACAAACACTTCAGGTTCAGGGTTAGTGGGCCTATTTAAGGGAGTGATGGGGTGTTCAGGTGACGGTGACATTTCTGGTGGATGTGATTGTTGTGAAAGCTCACGGAATTGAAAAACACCACTACCGCTGCGTTCAGGCAGTTGAAACAGCACACGATCCGCATCAGTCAGTGACTGCTCTTCATCAGAGGAAAGCTTGCGCACATGTTCAGGAGCACATCGAAAAAGACGAGTCATGTGGCTGATCCAAACCAAGTTTCTTCCTTCAAGCATTAACACCTTTGCAGGCCCATGCCATGCGCCAGGTTCAACACCCTTTCCTGATTTCCAGTACATGACGAAATCGCCAACCTGAAAAACCATTCGCTCTGGTCTGGATCTAGCATGCAAGGCTCTCCTGAGTTCAGTGCTGTGCTCAGCTTTGATGAAAGCAATCCTTGCCGCTTCTCTGCGGGCCATGTTGGCTTGGAAGCGAGATCCCTCAGGAGACTGTTCATTCAGTCCAAAATAGCTGGCGCTATCAAGGTACAAATCCGTGCAGTTCCCAGGAAGAGATCGCATTTTGCCAAGGACCCGTAGTTCAGGAGTATACCCTTCATGACGTGACATCGAGTTCTTCGCATTGCACAAGTGAATCAAACATTGTTCGAAGTCTTGGAAACTCTGAATGGGCTGATCACTATGATACTTGGAAATCATGTGCATCAGGATGGCTCCGTGGCGTTCTGCACGGCCAAGTTGCCAGTGAGCATCGGTTGGAATCACATAGCTTTGAATGGCATGTCTTTGCAGAAACTGGGCAAACACTTCACTGTTGGCTTCGGTCGCACTGTCAAACATCATGCTTTTGGGGGGTCCTGCCCATCTGATCCACCCTGAGGAAAAGGCTTCAATCAGACTTTCTGTGGTACGTTGTTGATATGGAACCGCAACATGAAAGTTTGTGGCAGTGTCTATGAAGTGATAAAACCCATACGTATGTCCTTGATCATCTTTCCATGCAGCACCATCAAAGGATATGTGATGGAAGTCCGTCGGCACTTTCAATTTGCCCGGTCGGGCAACTTTCGGTTGTTGATGCTCATGACATGTAGGACAGCAAAAATCTGCACTACCACGGACGTCCTCTTCTGACCATCCATTGCGCCGCAATGCCATTTGGATTACACGACTGTCAGGGTGTCCAAGGTTATGGTGGATTTTCTTAATGAGGTTCTGTGTATGTGGATGAAGTTGACGAAACAAAGGACCATGGTCAGTAGACTTCTTTTCTGTCACAGGAAGTTGCGTATTGGAATCACTGGAGGACAAAGGAATTGACTGTTCAGGTGACGTTGAAATTTCGGAATCTGGAGGGTTCCCTACAGGCACTTCTGGTGTGGAGGCATCCTCATCAGTTCTGGCACATTTGCTATTGGGCTCTTCACATGTTCTTTCAGGAAGTCGCTTGTTGGATGCAAAGATGGTCACAAGCAGTTTGGCAGGAACTGCCAGAGATCGGATCCTCTGGCGTTGAGACAAACTCTCCCATTCCTCCCATTGTGCATCGGCAAATGGCTCAAGGTCAGAGCGTCGCTTCCCGATCGATCTTCGAAAAGGAGCAAAACCTCGACCACTTATTGGACACACTCGCATTCTGTTGATACCTCGGCAAACATCGATGGCTTTGATTTCCTTGTCATCATAAAGTTTTCGGATGGCATCAATCAGTGGACCTTCTTGAAAAACGATCTTACCCACTCTGGGGGCACATTGTTCAGCCAGTTGAAGGATCGATCGGTACTGTGCGGATGCATCTGAACTCACGGGAACACTGTCGGGAACACTGGATTGGATTGCATTGGGAGCTGCACTTCCGGAATCCACAGGATCTATATACAGCTGCTCGGGATGAAATTTCCCAGCCAACCTTCGACGCTTCGGCTCAGGCTGTTGGTCAGGACTGGTGGTAGTGAGCACAACGTTCATACGGTCCCCAAAGACTCTCTCTTGAACTTGACAGCTACATTGGATGGCACGACTGAGTCTTCTACCAAACATTGCAGTATACAGCTCAGAGTATTTGGAAACTGAGATTCGGCCCAAACCTGGTACATGACATGATCCTGCCACTTGATCGTGTTGATGACTTCCAGGACACTGACAACGTTCCAAAGTGCGCCACATGATCTGCGAAGTGGTCCATACTTGAGTACGTTTCCGCAACAACTGATGACTANCCAGGACACTGACAACGTTCCAAAGTGCGCCACATGATCTGCGAAGTGGTCCATACTTGAGTACGTTTCCGCAACAACTGATGACTATCAGGATGTTTCAAACCTCCGGCCGTACACATGTCACAAACTACTCGCAAAGTGTGGCGGATGATGTTCTCAAGTTCTCTCTGGAAAATCATTTCAGAGCCCTGGGGTTGCTCGAGGTGAAAATGAAATTGATCACCTCTCCAGTCCTGCAAACGGAACAGAGCATCGCACAAGAGCAAGTGAGTATTTTCAGCTTTCCGGTCAGCTTGGATTTTCAAAGCACATTGCATGGATTTCATGGCATTGAACTGAGACCACTTACACCACGGGCTACAACGAGGNAGTATTTTCAGCTTTCCGGTCAGCTTGGATTTTCAAAGCACATTGCATGGATTTCATGGCATTGAACTGAGACCACTTACACCACGGGCTACAACGAGGTGAAACCCAGATGTGACTTGGGCGAAGTTGCCACAAAACATCATACAGTTTACATCGACCAGCAAATGTCGCCAAGTCTCCATGCTTCAATCCAAAACGGAAAGTGGACAAACCGGCTAACTCACCTTGCTTTGCGAGTTGACTTTGATCAGAGCAGTACACTTCCAGCAGGTGAGATCGAGGTGACGACCAATGGCGATGCATTTCATCTAAAGTCATTTGTGGATGGCGTTTCTGAAAATACTCCCACATTTCTTGATACACCCAGTTATGATGTCCCATGTCTTGAGTAGCCATATCAGAAAAATAACTGGTGTCATAAACTTCATGAGGAGATTCACCCAGATGATGCAATCCAATTTCGTCACATAGCTTCGATCTCAGCTCATGGCTTTCAGCCGCACACATCACGGTTTCGGGACATTGCCCTGAGTCATGATCACTTGCGTCAGAGCTTGCAGTTGGTGCGTGATCTGCTGGAGGGTGGTCTCCACATTTTCGATGCGTCCATTCTGTTGCAGAATCTCTTCTCTCATCATCACCGACTGCTCTTCTTGGACCACACTCCAAGGCTTCGATTCCTCCTCCGACCAACTCCCCTCGCTCAGGGTCTCCGGGATCTCTTGGTGGGCACCGTCCGATGGGCGAGCTTTGGCTTTGGCCTTCAACTCCAACTTGCTCGGCTGGGCCAATGGCTCTGCCTCCAGATGGATCTCCTGGCGCTCCACAAACAGGTTGATGAAGTAGATGAATGCCTTGTGAGCTGGCTTCTGAGAGTTCTCGTACTTGCGGACAAACCAAGCCACATACTTTGGGTCCTGTTGAATCACATCCTCGAAGCGTTGGTTGAGCTTCGCTTCTCCGAAGGCTATGCGCTGTTTCGCCAGCTGGTCGTATGACATCTTCATGTACTCCACATTGGCCTTCTGGGTGGTCACGGCTTGGAGTCTCTCGGCAAGCTTCGAAGTGGCCATGATCTGAAACAGCGGTTGATGTGCTGAGCGGCAAACCTGTTTTGGACTGGCACACCTGCGTCTGTTCTAC